>PISW01006579.1:0-100123 GCA_004023785.1 Mungos mungo
CATATTGTTATTCTCTTAATTGTAAAATTTACCTTACTGTAAGTACATTACATGATTTAGTTATAACATGTTAATTAAAAACAAAGTCATAATTATTGGCCAAAACCCAACCCATACAAAATAAGACAAATTTGTTACTTTCTTAACCTTGGGGACTGATGCCAAGAATAACTTGGGATGGTTCTACAGAAATACTTCTGTAAACCTTGTCTCTGTACACCTTTGATGACTGAAACACCTTATCACTAAGAGTTAGAAACTGTAAACAATTTCTATTTTCTGATGTCATGTTATTGCTTAACCAATAAAGAAAGACACCAAAGCAGACTGAACAGAGATGTCTGCCTGGTGATCAAGAAAGAAACGTGCGGCTCCCTCATCGACACCGTCCATCCTTCAGGGGGCCCTGGACCTGCTGGAGCTGGACTCCGGCAAGCCCTGACCTCCTGAGAAATTGCCCTGAGATGGATTCATACAGGAGGCGGGTGAAACCATGGACCCAACAGCATAGAGCTTTGACCGTCTTGCCTTTGGTTTCAGCACAGCAGTCACTGAGCAGACAAGCTGAGTGTTGGAGTGCAGTTGTTGGGAAGTCCGCCGTCTCTGTCTGTGCCCGGAAAAGAGACCACAGGCATCTAAGTGTCCATTGTATGACTTTGAGCTTCCCATCGGCCTTGGCTTGGCCCTTCCTCCTGTTCCGTCCCAACACTTGGTCCCTGAAGGTTTTGTCCTTCACCGGGAGCTCTATTCCAAGGAGAGACACACAGAACATTTAACCACGGCTCAGAGCACAGACACTCACCAGTGGGATGCACGCCAGCCATAAGCAGCCGTCAGACGCCGGCCGGATGAAGAAGTTGCCTCCAATCCATTGGCCAATTGAATCCATGTCATCAGTCAATCAGCTAGCTTCCCAGGGACGGTCCCTGGGCTCTCAGATCTTCAGCCCCGACCAATCCACCAGATTTCCACCTTCCTCAATGACAAGGAGGGCAGAAAAGCAATTCTAGACCCTCCCCGCTCTCTTTAAGGGTTTTTGCCAGCAGCCGACTCCGCACGTTGTATCAGCCTAGCCACACCATTCCAGAAACCGGAACTGGTTCTGCCTATGGGAAAAGATGAGACCTTCACTGGCCGGATGGCAGGGAGCCCACAGTGCTGAAGGGAAGGCTGGAGGTGCATGTTCATGAGAGGCAGGGGCGACCCAAGGGGACTCTGCCAGCCAGGCTCTCGGGCGCTGCCAACCCTGGAATTTGTGTCACTCATTCTGTGTAGTGTGTTTCAGGAGCACCTGTTCGGCCAGCAGTGCCGGGGGGAGATAGGGAGAAAGTCGCCTTTATTTTTGGTCTCTGCAGCTGCAGGAGGAGACATTTCTTCCCTCATGGCTCCCATAATTGGGCATCCTTAAATGATGGAAAGAGGGTTCAAAAGTTGGGAGGGAAGAAGAAAAACAATACACCTGAATGGGAACCAGGAACCTCTAGATTGTCAATCAAATGCTTTATTCAGGAATAACCAGTCTTGTCTAATAAGTGTGTTTCAATTTTGAACTTTAAAGCAGAGTCGAGGGGTGTCTGGGTGGTTCCGTTGGTTAAGCGGCGAACTTTGGCTCAGGTCATGATCTCACAGTTGATGAGTTCAAGCCCCGCGTCAGGCTCTGTGCTGACAGCTCGGAGCCTAGAGCCTGCTTTGGATTCTGTGTCTCCCTCTCTGTCTGCCCCTTCCCCATCTCTCTCTCTCTCTCTCTCTCTCTCTCTCAAAAATAAATAACCATTAGAAAGAAATTAAAGCAGAGTCGAGTTCTCAGCCATGGGCTGTCAGCACACCTAGCAGTACGGTGCCACTTCGATCCGTCCCCACCCCAGCACGCCCACACCTTCCCTGCCTTTCCTGCATTTTCTCCCCTCTGCACGCCTGGTCATGCTCTGCGCCTACAGCCCCCCTTTTACATTCCCTCGGTCCTGGGCTGAAGGTACTAACTTGAAAAATCACTGATGTTCACCACCAAATGTTGTTTAAAATTACATAGTGTTGTGTGTTCCAAAATAATTTTTCTAGCCACTTGGAATCACTGGATGTTACAATTGAAGTTAGCAGGGGAGGAGGGTGTGCCTCCCCAAAGCAAAAGTTCCCAGGCACTTTCTCTGTCCGACTAAATCATTATTCCTAGGGCTAATCCATATTTTTTTTTACTAAGATCCCTAAGTAATTGCAGACAGGCTGGGTAACTGCTGATCATAAGATAAACTTTTAAGAGGAACTTAGGACCTTCTGCCACACATAGATCATTCATAACAGCACCATGACATGTGCCACATCCTAGAAGCCACCTGAGAAAAGGAGGAGCCTACTTAGGTCATGTATTTGTCAATAAGGTAAGCCACCTACAGGGGGCACCCGGATTTGAACCGGGGACCTCTTGATCTGCAGTCAAATGCTCTACCCCTGAGCTATGCCCCCTGGCTGTACTCCCTTTCCTCATTAGCATAGTTAACCTGTGACACCATGCCCAAGCATTCCACAGTGTACTGTGCATTCTATTCACTCTTGGTCGGCCTGTGAAACTGGCAAGCCCATGAAAAACTGCCTGGAGACCATCCTCTGGCCAGGAGTTCACCCTTTCATCCCCCCACCCCCAGAGGCTCCTTGCTGGTCCAATAGCACTTTTCCACTCTGAGGCCACCACCTGAATTTCTTCCCTAAACTGCAGTCTCCTTGTCTCTCCTCGCTCAGTACCTGGGGGGTGGGGGGAAGGGAGAGGAAGTGGAGAAGCAGGCCTGTATCAGCTATGTCCATGATACTGCTTCATAACAGACCATCCCCAGATTCAGATGCACGCAACAATAAGTATTTACTTTCTTGTTCATAGGGTCAGTGACATGGATGACAACCAGTAGGTCTAGTCCGGGCTTGACCTGGTGCCCCTGCTTCAAGCGGGGGGTCCGTCGGTGCTTGTTTTTTTTTTACGTGAGTTGGGCACAGGTCTGCTCCTTCTGCTCCTTCCTTGGTCCAGGCTGGAAGAGTCCCAGCTAGCAGGGAGACTTCTCACGGCAGAGGCAGAAATGCAAACAAGTCAAGCCCAAGTACACAAGCAGATTTCAAGCCTCTCTCGGTATCACACGTGCTAATATCCCATCCGTGAAAGTAAGTCATAGGACCAAGCCTTAAGTCAAGGGAAGGGAGGGGCGCCTGGGCGGCTCAGTTGGTTAAGCGTCCGGCTTCCAGCTTCAGCTCAGGTCATGATCTCACGGTTTGTGGGTTTGAGCCCTGCGTTGGGCTCTGTGCTGACAGCTCAGAGCCTGGAGCCTGCTTCATATTCCGTATCTCCCTCTCTCTCTGCCCTTTTCCTGCTCATGCTGTCTTTCTCTGTCTCTCAAAAAATAAATAAAAAACATTAAAAAATTTTAAATCAAGGGCAGGGAAACCTATCATTTTTTTTGAGAGAGAATGTGCGTGCAAGTAGGGGAGGGGGAGGGGGAGTGGGAGGGAGAGAATCTCCAGCAGGCTCTATGCTCAGCCTAATGCAGGGCTTGGTCTCCCAACTGTGAGACCATGACTGGAGCCAAAATCAAGAGTCTGATGCTTAACTGACTGAGCCCCAAATCTATTCCACTTTTCATGGGAGAATGTGAAAAGTCTTGTGGCAAAAGGCACACACAGAGCAAGTGCAGAACTGGGGCCAACATTTTAATCTACTGTCGTCTGCCCTCTTGGTCATAACTTCTTACATCTCTCACACACGCATAAGGTACTCAGCCTTATCCCAAAGCCCCCGACGCCTCATTCAGTCAGACCAAGTCCAGGATCTCCTGATATACGTTAGATCCAGGCAAGGCTTCTCTCGACCCAGAGACCTACAGACTCAAGAAACAAATTATCTGCCACCCATGCACCCCAAGTCCAGCGACGGTGCAGGAACAGACTTACGCAGTAAATGTTTATGTTCAATGATTGATCACCATGGGAAACACACACGGTCATAGACGTTGAAATGCTAGGCGTAGGTGGCCACGCTCTCCTTTTACCTTTTGTTACAGACAGAGCCCCCTTCTAGATACCGATTTGAGTATTCGCCAGCCTTTTAATAATAACATTGTATAACACCCCACCCCCCAACTCAGTGGCACACAGTGTATGCGTTCCAGCAGTCGGGAATATTCCTGAGTGGGCTCTGGTTCTGCTCCCCGGGGAGAGCTCCCCGCCTACTGTTCTGCACGTCTCGTGGGCCCACCTTCCAAGATGGCTTCCTTTTTTTCCTTCCTCCTTCTCTGAAATTTCTGGAAAGATCTTTGGAAAACATGTCTTTGTGTGTGTGTGTGTGTGTGTGTGTGTGTGTGGCTGGGCATTCCTCTCAGCTTGCTTCCCCCTGTAGAATGCTAGAAACCTTAGGCCCTTTTACTTCCCAGTCTTGGTGACTCTCTGCCCTGGCTAGTAACGCTTTTGCCAATACAGCTCTCTCAAGCCATGTGTGGGTTTTCTATGCATTTAACTCCATGTGCCAAAAGCCATGACCACAGTTCTCTTTGACGTATTCTCTCCCTCCAGCTCATTTATAAGTTCTCAGGCACATCCTTAGTCTTTCTGGGAATACTTTTGTCCAACTGAGAGGATATGCTTGGCATTGGCTTAATTCTTCGGTGATCTTAATGAAGTCCGTTTAAGCTATGAGCACATGAAGCTCGATTCGGTTTGGGGCTATGTCTTATTGGAAGGCTCTGCATTTAGCCTTTTTGCTAATGTGATAGAATAACAGCCTCACCTTTGTGTTGGAGGGGATGGCTTCATTCCTCTCCCTGTGCAATTCTGAGCCATCTAGACTGCCTCGCAACTCTGACGGCAAACCAGTAAGTTCTCCTCTGAACTCAAATCTTTTTTTGTAGTATTGTATCAAAAATAGCCTGCAACAACATAGCTCAGGCATTCAGTATTTTTCCTTGTAATATCCTACCCCTAACACTACAAGTTCAAGTGCACATTCTGCCTTCCAGGTTATCATGAGCCTCTGAGTTCCCTGCCCTCAATAATAGTCACCCCACTAATTTCCCAGCGGATCGTAACAGCCCCCTTGCCGCCCGCTCCTTCATCACAAAGACATGCCATGTACTTGGGTTTTTGTTACAGCAGGAGGCCCTTTCTGTGTGTCAATTTTAGTACCTGCCAGTCTTGTTCATAAGAGTGCTGCAAAAACACCCCACACCAGCGACACACACAATAGGCATTTATTCTCCTGCCCGTGAGTCAGAATGTTCAATGTGAATCAATTGATGGAGGCTGGGACTGGCTGGGTGAGCCCGCTTCAAGCCGTGGGCCTAGCAGGTGTTGGCTTTTCCAGGTGAGCTGGGCTTGAGCTGAGACCACGTGTGATCTTTCTGGGACCCAGGCTGAAGGGCCAGCAGCTCACAGGACAAACCCGTCTCACAGTAATGGCAGAAGCGCCAGAGGACAAACCCAACTTTGCAGGATGACCTCTAGCCCCTGCCTGCATACACTTGATAACATCCTGTTGGCCAAAGCAACTCACGCAATGTGCCAGTTGCCGCTTTTTTGACTCTTGGGTCCAAATTCATGCTTCCATACCTGCCCTGCAATAACCGACTGGCTTCTGGAAGCCTTTCTCCTGTAAGTGAGCACAATGCTGAGAGCTGTCAGTAGAGGGCGCTGGAGGGATGTTGCAGGAGAAAAGGGGCTTGTCTCCCTTTTTCCTCCAAGGCGTTGTTTTGGGTTTGGTTTGGTTTGGTTTTCGGGATTTTTTTCCCCTTCCCCTTGGTCTCTGCTGCAGGGTTGGTCAGTGGTGTGGGTGTGTGAGGACCCAGACACACACCTGGAGAATGAAGTCCCGCGGTCCAGCTGGGCGGGTGACCACACCCCTGCGCCCTCCCAACTCCCTGTGCCGCCCGATGGGCCTCTGCCCCTCAGAGGTTTGGTACCAGGGCCCTCCATGTGCGGATGCTGCACTCTCTAGGCAACACACCTCCACGTGGCTCTCCTGTGCCCAAGAGGTTTGCTTCCTCCTTGCCTGGAGACTGAACATGTCAAGTTGTGGCAACCTGGAGAGTGGGCTGCAGCCCCAAAGGTGCCCCCTTTCCAACTATGTCCTTCCGTGGGTCCTGTAGGGGCCCATTCAGCCAGAAGGCCTGTTGAGATCCTGCTGTGAACCACCAGGAGGAACACACATATCCCTAGCGTAGCTGGAGGGTGCGCCCCTGGTGCAGTAGGGTCCCTCAGTTGAGGATCAGTATTAAGTTGCCTGGGAGACTGAGCGTACAGTGTCCTATGGCTTGTTGGGTCCTGCTTTCCTTTGTTTTAGAGAATGTGCACATGAGTGCTTGATCAAGATGGATTAGGGACTGGAGTTAGCTTTCTATGACCTTTAATTATAGTTTCGGTGAGTGGGCACATTTCAGATTGAAACTCCCTTCCTGGTCAGGGGCACTTTACCCGTAAATCATCATGTTCACCTTTAAAGAAAAATAGCCTTCTCTTAAGCTTTGGTTAATATTATACTATATGCGTAGAACAAGACCCTCGTTAATGTATTTCATTCCTGTTTTTGAAACTCTGTAATAAATTATGTTATTGTTCTCTTTTCCATGGAAATAATAATCTTTTCTGGGACACGTGATTCTTACCTAAAACTCCAGAGTTACAAACAATGTAATCATTAAAGACAAAATGGAATCACCTATGGTATATAAAGCTCCTAAGCCTCACGGTAAAGTGCAATACTGCCACCATTCACGTTGTCTGTGTTCTTTCTTATAGATACTGTGCCGACACCAACCCCCTACTCAGAGACCCTTAGACTCTGGTGCGTGGGCTGGTCCCCTGCAGGGTCCCTCTCCCTGGGGGTAACTTTAGTTTTCTTTGCACCTTTGAAGTTACTCTCCTTTCATAACGCAATTCTTTATATTAAATTTCCCATTTAAGTTCCTGTGTGGTTTCTTCTGGTTGGTTCCAGAATGATGCACACGGCCAAGTCCAGAGCAAAGAGGTGCAGAGCACACTCAACTCCAGGGGAAAAACGGAAAAGTCACAAAGCAAAAGACACGGACACAGAGACGTGAACTGCAGCCAGCGGGTCAACCTACCCTACTTCAGCAGGCCAGGGGAGAGAAGACACCTGAAAAAACACCAGGGTCTGGGGAAAACAGGTGGGGACGGCCACCAAGGAGGACATTACATTCAATGTGGTAGCTGGGAAGCCATTCCTCTATGATCGGCAATAAAGCAGAGCTCCAGTAGGGGGCACCCGGATTTGAACCGGGGACCTCTTGATCTGCAGTCAAATGCTCTACCCCTGAGCTATACCCCCTCATGTAGGGCAAGATCCTCTTGATATTATTTCACCTGTGGCACTGCACCAAGCCTTCCACACGGCACTGTAAGTGCTGGTCGGCCTGTGAAAGCGGCAGGTGCACCACAACTCACTAAGACCACAATTTGGCCAGGACACCGCCTTTGCAACTCCCCAGAGACACGCCCCCCCCCCCTGCTTGTCTCCTAGCACTTTTCCACTACAGCCACACCTGAACTGCAAGAGGCACCAGGCTTCTGCGGACCCCAGCCCCCCACCCTCCCTTCCTTCCCTCTTGCTCTGCCCCAACCTCCCCCTTGCTTGCTCTCTTGCCCGTTTTCCTTCACATCTTCCCCCCTCTCCCCAGCCCAATCCCCTCCTGACGCAGTCTCCTAGGGGCTTGGTTGGGCACTAGAGAGACAGGAGCCCCTGAATCCTTCCTGCAGCACAGCAGAGGAAGCTAGCGGGAGGCATAAAGGCTGCTATTTGGAGGTTCACAGCCCTGGCACGAGGGTCCCTGCTTTATGGTCAAGGATCTCTGTCCTCTGTCCCGCAGGCAGGAGAGCCCAGGCCCGCATGTGCCCACGCCCCCGCTCTAACTCCCTCCCCACGGCAGACCTTCCCCCACACAGGGAGGACACACACCAGTCCTTCCTAAAAAGCACCAGGACGGCCACCTATGTTACGGCATCAGAGACCAGTGAGAGTCACGTTTCAGAGCCCACAGAGGCTACCGCGCTCTGCGGCGGAAGATGCGGTAAAAGAGGGGAGATACTTTTCTCACTCCTGTGCAGCTTACTTTTATCACTACTGCGTTACACAGACAACATGTCTCGCTTTAAAAATATAATGTGAATTCGGAACAAGTATTCCGGTGAGAACAAAGGAGCTCCCCATCCAGGATGCTTCTGACACCATCGACCTGCTACCGTGCTGCTGGCTGTTCGCCCGCCCTAGAAAACACCATCTTTTTATCAAGGGATGGGATTGGAGAGCTGGGCACCCTGCCCTGGCGCGGCCAGGTCCCCCAGGGGAGGCGAAGTCCATTTGGTGGAGCTGGTTCCTAGCCTCCACGCCTGAAGTTTCGGAGTTCATTGAGTAAGCCCTGGATGGGTGTGACTATCCTGCTCTTTTCTGATTTGTGTCCTGTCTTCCCCACATGTGACAAAGATACTGGTAATTTAACTGACATTATAAGTCAGTAACCGACAGGATCAAACCCTACCTGTGGTTGGAGGCTTTTTCAGTTATTTAGGGGTAAGAGAGGAGACTCTTTGTGCTTTGGCCTTGGTGGTGTTTCTCTGAGTGCCAGTGCCAACGGAATTAGCCACTTTACTGTCTGGTGCTCCCTGGTGTTCCCAGCACGTTAAGGCCTGGCCCTCATCCGGCACTTCATTCCACGTGACCCTGGCAAGAGCCAAGTTGTCACTGTGTGTCAGTGACTGCCAGGTCCCACTTCGTGAAGAGCCAGCCAGATGTTCGCCGCTTTTAGCCCCAACAAGACCAGAAGACCAATGCCATGTTCCTCCGCTTCCTGCAAACTCCTTCTGGCATCAATTTTCACACTGCCAGCATTCTGTGTCAAAAATAGAAACTGATCATGGCTAAATGAAACAAACAAGGAAATTGTTGGCATGATGACAAAAATCTCAGACCACTAAAGGAAACCTAGAGATCGACACTCAGAAAATGGGTAGAATTAAAGCGCAGCTGGCGGGGGGAGGTCAGGATCTCTTACCCCCAAACAGCATCCTGGTTAAGGCGCTGATAATGCCCCCACTGGGTACTGGCTGTTGCCATCAGCCCCACCGCCAATGCCAGAGCTGTGCCCACCCCATCCAGACTCTCCCTGCTTGTAGGTACCTCGTTCCGTGTTCCGAGTCTCAGTCACGTGCATGCGACCGGCTGAGCTTAGGGCCCCACTGGGGTTTGTGCGAGGGCAAAGTCTGGTACTTCTGCCTTTCGTAGTGCAGTTACGCCCTGGTTTCCACCAGCCGCGCACAGCTCTAGATTCTCCCCCTCCCCCACCAAAGTGGAAGGGAATTTCAAACGTTGAGAGTGTAAGAAAGACAGTTACAGACACCTGCCGCAAGTATCATAAACGAGCCAGCATCAATGCCAGAGGAAGGAATGGCGACAATTGCGCGGAGCTGGGAGAGCCTGAGGGAAGCTTCCAGCGAAGGCCTGCTCTGCCGCTTCTCTCTTGCCACCAACCCCCCCCCCCTTTTAAATTCCAGTGCAGTTAACATATAGTGTTATGTAGTTCCAGGTGTGCAGCGATTCAACAACTCCATGTACTGCTCAAGGTTCATCAAGGTCCGTGTACTCTTAACTTCTCTCTCCCCTTCTGGCCAGAATGCCAACGCCAAGTCTAAGCGGGCGCGCACCAGAGAATATTATTCGTTGATGAAAAGAAATGAGCTGTCAAGCCACAAAAAGACACGGAAGGACCTTAAATGCCTGTAAGTTGAGTGAGAGCAGCTAATCTGAAGAGGCTGTATACAGTGTGTTCCAACTGCCTGACACCCTGGGAAAGGCCAACTACGGACAGTAAAAAGGCAGCTGGTCGCCAGGGATTGGGGGAGGGGAGGGATGAACAGGTGGAGCAGGGGGATTTTTAGAACAGTGGAGCTATCTTCTATGATGCTAGTGTTTGTGGACACATGGCGTGATGCATTGGTCAAACCCATAAAACTGTAGGAGCCTTAATGTAAACTACGGGTTATTAATGTACCAATATTCATTCACCAATTTTTACCAAATGTAC
Source organism: Mungos mungo (assembly GCA_004023785.1). Lineage (NCBI taxonomy): Eukaryota > Metazoa > Chordata > Mammalia > Carnivora > Herpestidae > Mungos > Mungos mungo. Next base: position 10,062 of record PISW01006579.1, read on the forward strand.
AACACTAGCGCAAGGGCTTAATGACGTGGAAACTGGGACGGGCTGGGGGTAAGGTGAGGGCGTATGGGAGACCTCTCTGCACTTTCTGCTCAGTTTTTCTGTAAACCTGAAACTTTTCTAAGAAATAAAGTCTACAACATACATATTTTTAATGACAGCAGTGGGGACTCCCTGGATTGTCAATCAGAGACCACGTGATCTGTGTTCAAAGGACCCACCTATGAACCAAGGCGCCCTTCCCCCACCCCCCCAATCGACATCCAGAACTCTTAACACAGCAAGGCGCTCACATCTTCCATGGGCTGGTCTGAAGCCTGGGGGGGGGGGGGCGGTCTGCTGGATGGACGAGGGGCCCGTTTCCTGCCAGGCCACCTTCTGCACCTGGCACCTTCTCAGGCTCCTGCCCAGGGAACTGGCTTTGAGAATCATACACGTTTACGAGAAAGGCCCTTTAGAATCATCCAGCATAGTCTCACCCCCCACACTGCCCATCGGCTCATCTAGAGCACGTGGGGGGGAGGAGGAAGGGGGAAGGGCAGGGGTGTGTGAGGTTTCCCCTATAGAGGGCCTGCCCAGGCCTCCTGCATCAGCGTCCCCGGCTCTGGGCTTTGAGGCCTGTGATGTCCCAGGGCTGCGGCTGTTGTACCCAAGTTTGTAAAAATCACCCCAAAACAAGCACCAGAAACTGCTAGGGAGACCGAGTCACGCCTGCAAAAGCAAAGGGCCTTTATTACAAGCTTAAGCCTGGGCTCACAGTCTACCCCAAACTGCTGGCCACGTGGAAAGAGCCCTGAACAAAGGCAGGGCAGGGCTTTTTATGCCTTTGGGAGGGGGAGTTGCAGGAAATGATGACAGGTGTACAGTGATCCAATCCCTACCCCCCCATCAATACTGGCAGTTGTGGGAGCCAATCACAACATTTGGAGTATTGACCAATCAGAGTGGGCCCAGGACGCCCCTCCTGCGGTGTGACTAGGCCTGCCTCTAGAAAGGTCAAAGGTATCAGCCGGCCTCTCCTGATTGGGCGCCGCAGGAGTTGTCCCTCCTTAATGTGCGCCCTTTCATCCGGAGAAGCTGGCGCCTTCCCCTTTAAGTACAGGGGAAGGCTGGATCGGACCTGCGCCTTCCCCTGAATCGGACTGGCGCCTTACATGGCCTCTGTGTGCGCCCCCAGCCTCCCGCCTGCTTCCTCACGCAAAAGGGGACCGAGCACCAGAGACGGATCACTAAGCACATGTTGGTCAGAGGGTCAGGCAAACGGACTAATTCTGGAGAGGCAATGCAATTTTTCCAGCAAAGCGTCTCCTAAGGCGGAAGATGCCCTTTCCCGCCTTTCCTCCCACTTCCACCTCCGGGCTATTGAACCATCCACCGGAAATCAGATCAATGAAAAAAATCCTCCTAATTAATAGGTGGGTGAAAGCAACGTCACGTTGACCAGCAAAGTAAAACTCCAGGGGGCACCCGGATTTGAACCGGGGACCTCTTGATCTGCAGTCAAATGCTCTGCCCCTGAGCTATGCCCCCACATAGGACTTGATCCTTAATAAGCATCCTTTAACTATATTGCAATAATCAGGTCTCTTCCAGAACACGACAACCTGGAGCCTGCAGAACCGCATCCCTCAGAGCGATGCCCTGTGGCCATCAGTCTCCCCTTCATTTCCCACAGAGCTCACTTCCTGTTCGATGATTCCTCTACTGTGCGGAAGGAGTTAGCACTCAGCCATTTTGTCCTTTGGTTCCAACACCGTGTTTACTGCTTGATTATAATCAGGAAAACATTCTGATTTTAAAAAGCTGTATATTCAAGGAAAATATATATGTAAATAAAATGAAATTAAAGAGAGCTAATGGGCAGATCTCTATTTTAGTAGAACCCCTCCCCTGCCATTTTCCTCCCAGAGTAAAAAAACCTAAAACTGTATCTCAAATCACCACAGCCCCAAATGTACTTTTTGCAATGTTAAATGCCTATTTAAAAACATACATATTCTCAGATTAAGCTGAGGATGGTCTTAATTATCAAAGATTGTTTGAAATGTATATGCTCTGAATCAAGGATTTCCTTTACATACTGTGTGTGCTATTTAAAAAAATTAACTGTAATTGAGAATTATAATCCAAAGTATTAAGCACTGATACATATAACTTCTTAGTTGTATAGACCCTTGAATCATGGCATTTTGAAAATAAAAGTTTTTTTGTCTTTGGTGAGATGAATAATTGAATAAAGTTGCCTTTATTGATATTTTGTACAATTATTAAATACATTTTTTAAATGCCAGATTCATTTTATTTTAAATTTTTAATGCTTATTTATTTTTGAGAAACAGAGTGCGCATGGAGGAGGAGCAAAAAGAGAGAGGGAGTCACAGAATCGAAACAGGCTCTGAGCTGTCAGCACAGAGCCCAATGCAGGGCTCGAACTCATGGACTGTGAGATCATCCCCTGAAACCAAGACGGCACTCAACTGACTGAGCCACAAAGGCATGCCAAAAATACATATTTTTTAATTTACGAAGAAAAAAACCAACCACCAACCTAGAATTCTAAATCCAGGTAAACTAAATTTTAAGCATGAGGGCAAAGAAAGGGCCTGTCAGAGGGCAAGAGCTGAGCCCTTGTACTAGAGCAGAACCCCACCTTCTGCAGCTTTCAGAGAAACATGAGCCCTGGGGAGAAACAGGGACAAGAAAAGTCCATGGGTGACCCTACGGTGGTCCCTGGAGCCTCCTCCCTGAGCCAGCACCTCACCCCTGATTGCTGTACTCAGAGATCTACACAGATTCTCCAGGCAAAGACAGAAGGAAGCAAGATATCAGTTCTCATTTCTAACCAGCTCCCCGTGGCACCCGTATCGCCCACAGAAGTGGAAGGATAACCCTGGGGCTGGGGACAAACACCTGCCAGCCATTGTGGGCTCACTTCTTTCTTTTGCATCCAAAGCCGGCAGGAAGTCCTGTTGGCTCCACTGTCACACATGTCTGCATCTGAGCATCCTCGCGACCACCACCAGGGCCTGCGGTCAAGGCCCCGGGGTCCATCGCCCAGCTGACCTGTCCTGATACTCTCACAGGTCTCTCCCTTCCGTGCTCCCCCTACTGCCATTTCCACCCAGACCATTGTTTCCAGCATGAGTGAGACCACGTTTGCTGCTCTGCGCAGTAACTAACCGCTCTCCTGAGAACAAAATCCAAGTGCATGCTATAGCCTATGGGACCGACAGGACCTGGCGCTGGCCGCTTCCTCTCCTGAGCCCTTCCTTTTCTGCCTCCAGCCACACATTATTTTACAAAATGAATAAACTAAACAATAAATTTAAAAAAACTTTAAATAAAGTGTTAAGAACCACTGGTCTAGAGGAGACTTCAGAAGATGAGCAGTTTGACCAAAGTCTTGGGTTTTAATCCTGTTTTGGCTGATCCTGGAGCAGAGCCAGAATTCCAAACCCATTCTTTTCTTGGGTGTTTCAGTACCTGAATCTGCCTGCAGATGGCGCCAAAGGAAGCCAGGCTAGATCTGTGGCAGGTGTTTCTCAAAGTGGACATCCTGACCATCCACAGGGAGCTTGTTTCTAACCCGGGATCATATCTGCATGTTCCATAAGCTCTCAAGATGATTCCTGGGTGCAGAGAGCCGAGACCGGCCCATGGGATGGAGTCCAAGCACCACATCAAGTCCTGGGGTGGCCCATCAGTTTTCCCCTTGAGGTCTGGGAGCTGAGGGGCACATCCATGCTGTGTGATGTCTACATTCTATTCCCTCTGATGGCCTCAGGTCTGTGTAAATCTATTCATATGCGTCCAATTATATGGCCTTTACATTTTTGGACTGACGGCAGGTGGGGACATGAGGAAGACAAGCGGCTCAGCGGTTTAGGGACAGGGTTCTAAACCCAAAGTCAGGAAGAGTGGATCCAGGTTCTGATCCTATTAATGTAGGGCTTTCTGTGGTAGGAAGAGTAGTCATCTTGAGTCTCTGGAATCAGATGCCCACTGTGAATGGCACAGACTAGTGACTCTGGAGCCCCTCTGGCTATAAATTTCGGTGTCAGTGCTTTTCCAGAACAATGTGGGAAGAAGCTGCAGGGATGGCAAACTGCTGCTGTTATGGGTCAGTGACATAAAACTGTAGTGTGGAAGGCTTCCTAGCTGCCTGGAGGCCCAGCCAGTGAACGTTTGTGGTGAAAGTTTATAGGGATGGCGGGTGTGGCTGCACAGGTAAAAGGTATTACTAGGCATACACCTACATCAGGGGGTATAGCTCAGGGGTAGAGCATTTGACTGCAGATCAAGAGGTCCCTGGTTCAAATCCAGGTGCCCCCTACTGTCTCTCACTTTTGTCCATGGAAGCTGCTATTAAAGATTCAGTTCCTTTCCCTAATACTGAGCCTCAGGATATTGCGACTTTCCGTATCTGGAGAAAAAAAATCAGGGATGACTTAAAACCTGTCACTGAGCACCACAGCCCGTGAGTGATAGGTTCCTCTGACTCCGACTTCATATTTCACTTTCCATGAGTCTTGTTCCATATAAGACTAGCATCCGTTCCTCTATGTGTTTTCATTGCTCCAGTAGGTGGTATACTGGAAAATCCTATACACCAGCTCTGGGCCGAAGAGCATTGTTGATTTTTAGCATTTTCCAGTTTCATGGTATAAATAGTCTTACCATGGCCAATTTCAAGCCACGAACATAAGATCACTGAACATGGACTTGGAAGGTATGCTAACAAGCCTCTGGTGCAAGTCAGCTCTGGCACAGCACTGTCCCTAATCTCTCTTCCTCAGCGAGGCAGGGATGGGCTCTTTGAGCCCTACTCCATCCTCACCATTCTTACTGACATCAGAGCAGTGGCTGATGCCCATGTGACCAGCCATGGAATCATCCATCCACTCAAGACATGTTGGATCCCTACTCGAGTCCAGACACAGGGAAGACGAGCTCAGCAAGAACTATGTGTGGTGAGTAGAACAGTCAAATGAGGAAATGGCCAACTGAATGATAAGGTTGGCTAAACAGGGGTGCCTGGGTGGCTCAGTCAGTTAAGGCTCCGGCTTCACTCAGGTCGTGATCACGGTTCATGGGTTCAAGCCCAGCATTGGGTTCTGTGCTGACAGCTAGCTCAGAGCCTGGAGCCCCCTTAGGATTCTGTGTCTCCCTCACTCTGACCCTCCCCTGCTTGCGCTGTCTCTCTCTGTCTCCCAAAAATAAATTAAAAACATAAAAATTTTTAAAAAAGAATAGCTAAACAAAGGAGGTGTTCTTTTATTTATTTTTTAAGACTGCTTTTTTTTAACATAAAACAAATTTCTGTTACCAGAAATATGCTAGACTAAGACCGTATAAAATTTCTCCCACCCGAAAGCACCCAGAAGTGCAAGACAAAACATAACAAATGCACGTTCATAAGTAACTTGAGCAGTCATAAGAATAAAGGATGTCTTGGGGGTGGGGAGGGGGATGAACTAAAGTTCTGACCACGGGAACGCCCACGGCTGTGGAGAGGTGGCCCAGGTGTTGAGTTTTAACAGCCATGTGACTCCAGGAGGTCAGGTCTAGACTTGGCATCGCCTCCAAGTACAATCAGACTTTCAGAGACTCACACCCTTAGAAAAGGGCGGGTTAGTAAGACACCAGCACAAGCAGACGAGAGGTCTTTCTCTTTTCGGGGGGAGGGGTAATTCCCCTGAAAATTCATAACTACAGAGCTATTCTTGTTAGAACTTTGAATTTATACTATCCGCATAGTGTTCGGAAATTCCCCAGGCTAAAAGGCAAAGGAACAAATGTGCCCAGGCTAACAGTGACTGTGGAGGACCCAGCAGCAGCACACACAGACTCTGAAGGCACAGCAGCAATCCAGGCCCCAAGAATTCCCATGGATGAAAACTGGCTTAACATGGGCTCACACCTCAAAATAATAAAACATACAAGGAATCGTCAACCATGAGAGAAAGCCATCAGACTAAATAAAGGATGTCAGAGAAGAGAATGATCACATAGATGCTATGAAGTAAGTATGGTGAAAATTTCTAAAGATACAGGAAATTGAATATATAGGAATATATGACTTGTAAAAAGATGAAGCAAACTCATTTAAAATGAAAAATATTATAACTGAAAGTAATAGCAGAGCAGTGGATTGGATAGAGAGAGGAGACATTTCTGAGTGAAATAGAATATAAATCTTAAAAACTAACACGAGTGAAGCACAAAGGTCTGGAAAAATGCAAAATAAAAAGAGTGGCCAAGAGAGGTGCAGAATAGGATAAAGAGTTCTGACTAATGTCAAATATGAATTCTGCAAGTATAAATAATAATAAAGGAGAGGGAAAATTAAACAATACGATAGCTGAGAAATATCCGAACTTGTACAAAGACTTCAGGTCTAGGAATGAGTTCTGAGAAAGGTAAATCCACACCCAGGCACATTGCAGTGAAACTTCATAACACCATAGACAAAGGGATGATCCAAAAAGCGGCCAAAGAGAAAAGACAATTTATGTACAAAGGAATGAAGAATGACAGCAGACTTCTCAACAGAAGTAATTGTGCTTAGAAGACAATGGAATAAAATGTTACAAGTCAAAGACTGTGAGAGAAGTGAGAATTCTCTCCTCAGCTCAACTGTCATTCAGCTGTGGGAGAAATATAATTGGAGGCATTTAAATCTCAGATATCCTTGCTGAAGGAACTTTAGGACTTGTGATTCAGAATGAACACTGAACCCAGAGGGAAGCAGAAAGAGGCAAGAAAAAAAATAGTGAACAAAGATACCAGTGAACACACTGGTAAATCTAAATAGCACAAGGTATCCAAGACAAAACTGATTGGGGGATGCTTAAAGATCCACTAAAGAGAATAATAATTACACAGAAGACAAGGGCAATGAGGTGATTGAATTAAAACATTAAAGTCCTTCTATTGAGTGAAAGGAGGGTGGAAATGCTAATGAATGATAGACTGTATCAATCCAGGTGGTGTGTGTATAAAAATGTGAAGAGTACCCCTTAACAGTTAGGGGTTAATTTAGTCTTCTGAAGACTAAATTAAATACATTTCAAATTAGTAGAAAGAGGTCAATCAAGGTGAATTCGTCAAAGGTGAGTAAAGAAAAGTGATCAATTCAATAGAAGAATGAAAAGAAAGGCATAGAAAATATATATATATGTATAGATATCTTTATATACAGATAAAAGAATGGGAAAATATATATCAAACAAATATTAACCAAAATAAAGTTAGTTTCATTATAACATTATCAGATGAAATGAACTGTAGATGAAAAGTATTACTAGGGCAATGAGTATTACTTCATAATAATCAAATGGACTGTCCCAGTTAAATACAATTCTATACTGTATAGCCATTGTCAAAATACATGTAGCAAAAAGGTGTCAGAAATACAGGAAAAAAATGACAAATGCACAACATAAATGGATTTTAATACAGCTTTCTTGAGCCTTCCACAGGAAATCAGCCCAATGAAAAAAATCGGCCTAGGTAACAGGTGGGATGAAATCACTGATGTGGTCCATGGTGACCAGCAAAGAAAACCCTCCAGGGAGCACCCGGATTTGAACCAGGGGACCTCTTGATCTGCAGTCAAATGCTCTGCCCCTGAGCTATGCCCCCACATAGAACTTGATCCTTAATAAGCATCCTTTAACTATATTGCAATAATCAGGTCTCTTCCAGAACACGGCAACCTGGAGCCTGCAGAACCGCATCCCTCAGAGCGATGCCCTGTGGCCATCAGCCTCTCCTTCATTTCCCACAGAGCTCACTTCCTGTTCGATGATTCCTCTACTGTGAGGAAGTAGTTGTCACTCAGCGATTTTGTCCCTTGGTTCCAACACTGTGTTCATTGCTTGATTATAGTCCAGAAAACATTCTGATTTTAAAAAGCTGTATATTCAAGAGAAACTATATACATACATAAAATGAAATTAAAGAGATCTAACAGGCAGATCTCTATTTAAGTAGAACCCCTCCCCTGCCATATTCCTCCCACAGTAAAAAAAACCTTCAAACTATATCTCAAATCACCACAGCCCGAAATGTACTCCTTGCAGTCTTAAATGCCTATTTAAAAATACATTCTCCCATTAAGCTAAGGAAGGTCCTAATTATCAAAAATGTTTGAAATGTATATGCTCTGAATCAAGGATTTCCTTTACTTACTGTGTGTGCTATTTAAAAAAATAAATTGTAGTTGAGAATTATAATCCAAAGTATTAAGCACTGATATACATAAACCCTTTGCTGCATAGATTCTGGAATCATGGCATTTTGAAATTAAAAGAATTTTTTTGTTCTTTGCTGAGATGAATAATTGAATAAAGTTGCTTTTATTGATAGTTTATACTATTATAAAATACATATTTAAATGTTCATTTATTTTTGAGAATCAGAGCATGAGTGTAGAAGGGGCAAAGTGAGAGAGGGAGACACAATCTAAAACAGACTCCTGGCTCTGAGCTGTCAACACAGAGCCTGATGTGGGGCTCGAACTGATGGACTGAGAGATCATACCGTGAGCCGAAGTGAGCACTCAACTGACTGAGCCACCAGGGCGTGCCTAAAATACTTTTTTTTTTTTTACGTATAAGAAAAGCAACCTCCAACCTAGAATTCTAAACACACGTAAACTAATACCGAAGCATGAGGGCAAAGAAAGAGCTTGTCAGATGGGCAAGGGATGAGCACGTGTATTAGAGCCGAACCCCACCACCTGCAGCTGAAGAGAAACATGAACCCTGGAAAGAAACAGGGACGTGAAAAGTCCATGGGTGACCCTACGGTGGTCCCTGCAGCCTCCTCCCTGAGCCAGCACCTGATACCTGATTGCCGCACTCAGAGATCTAAAAGGCTTCGCCAGCGAAACACAGAGCGATCAGTTCTCACTTCTAACCAGCTCCCCATGGCATCTGTGTTGCCCACAGAAGGGGAAGGACCCCCTGAGGTCAGGGGACAAACACCTGCCAGCCACTGTTGGGTCCCCACTTTCTTTTGCATCCAAAGCCGGCAGCAAGTCCTGTCGGCTCCGCTGTCAGACGTGTCTGCATCGGAGCATCCTCGGGGCCACCACCAGGGCCTGCAGTCAAGGCCATGGGGTCCGTCGCCCAGGTGACCCTTCCTGATACTCTCACAGGTCTCTCCCTTCCGTGCTCCCCCGACTGCCATTTCCACCCAGACCATTGTTCTGACATGAGTGAGACCATGTCTTCTGCTCTGCGCGGTAGCTAACCGCTCTCCTGAGAACAAAATCCAAGTGCATGCATTAGCCTATGGGACCGACAAGAACTGGCCCTGGCCTCATCCTCTCCTGAGCCCTTCCTTTTCTGCTTCTAGCCACACACACTCTCTCAAAATTAATAAATTAAATAAATTAAAAAAAAAACCTTGAAATAAAGTCTTAAGAACCACTGGTCTAGAGGACATTTCAGAAGATGAACAGTTTGACCAATGACTTGGGTTTTAATCCTGGTTTGGCTGATCCTGGGGCAGGACTAGAATTCCAAACCCATTCCTTTCTTGGGTGTTTCATTCACGAGTCTGCCTGTAGATGGCGCCAAAGGAAGCCAGGTAGACCTGTGGCAGGTGTTTCTCAAAGTGGATCTCCTGACCATCCACAAGGAGCATGTTCCTAACCCGGGATCATATCTGCATGTTTCATAAGCTCTCAAGATGAATCCTGGGTGCAGAGAGCCGAGACCACCCCAAGGGATGTAGGCCACACACCACGTCAAGGCCTGGGGTGGCCCATCAGCTTTGCCCATGTGGTCTGGGAGCTGAGGGGCACATCCATGCTCTATGATGTCTACATTCTATTCCCTCTGATGGCCTCAGATCTGTGTAAATCTATTCATATGCGTCCAATTATATGGCCTTTACATATTTTAACTGACGGCAGGCGGGAACAAGAGGAAGACAAGCGGCTCAGCGGTTTAGGGACAGGGTTCTAAACCCAAAGTCAGGAAGAGTGGATCGAGGTTCTGATCCTATTAATGTAGGGCTTTCTGTGGTAGGAAGACTAGTCATCTTGAGTCTCTGGAATCAGATGCCCACTGTGAATGGCACAGACTAGTGACTCTGGAGCCCCTCTGGCTATAAATATCAGTGACAGTGCTTTTCCAAAAAACCTGGGAAGAAGCTGCAGGGACGGCAAACTGCTGCTTCTTATGGGTCAGAGACATAAAACTATAGTGAGGAAGGCCTGGTAGCTGCCTGGAGGCCCAGCCAGTGAACATCTGTAGTGAAAGTTTATAGGGATGGCGGGTGTGGCTGCACAGGTAAAAGGTATTACTAGGCATACACCTACATCAGGGGGTATAGCTCAGGGGTAGAGCATTTGACTGCAGATCAAGAGGTTCCCTGGTTCAAATCCAGGTGCCCCCTGCTGTCTCTCACTTTTGTCCATGGAAGCTGCTATTAAAGATTCGGCTCCTTTCCCTAATACTGAGCCTCAGGATACTGTGACTTTCCAAATCTGGAGACAAAATCAAGGATGACTTCAAACCTTATCAGTGAGCACCACAGCCCTAGAGTGATAGGTTCCTCTCACTCTGACTTCATGTTTCACTTTCCATGGGTCTCGTTCCATATAGGCCTAGGATTCTTTCTTCTACATGTTTTCACTGCTGAAGTCAGTGGTATGCTGGTAACTATTATACAGCCAGCTCTGGGCCAAAGAGCATTGTTGATTTTTAGCATTTTCTAGTTTCATGGTACAAAGAATTTTACCATGGCCAATTTCAAGTGACAAACATAGGATCACTGAACATGGACTTGGAAAGATATGCTGAGACACTCTGGTGCAAGTCAGCTCTAGCACAGCACTGTCCCTAATCTCTCTCCCCCAACGAGGCAGGGATGGGTTCTTTGAACCCTCCTCTATCCTCACCATGATCACTGACATCAGAGCAGTGGCTGATACCCATATGACCAGCCATGGAATCATCCATCCACTCAAGACATATTTGATCCCTACTCGAGTCCAGACACAGGGAAGACGAGCTCAGCAAGAACTATGTGTGGTGAGTAGAACAGTCAAATGAGGAAATGGTCAACTGAGTAATAAGAATGGCTAAACAAAGGAGGTGCTATTATGTTATTTTTTTTAAGAGAGTGCTGTTTTAAAATAAAAATATTTCTGATACCAGAAATATGCTGGACTAGACCATATAAAATTCCTCCTCCCTCAAAGCACCACCCAGAAATGCAAGAGAAAATATAACAAATGCCGATTCATAAGTATTGCTGAGCACCCTTGACAATATCGGTAATGAAATAAAGTTCTGACCACGGGAACGCCCATGGCTGTGGTGAGTTGGCCCCGTGGTTGGGTTTGACCAGACATGTGATTCCCAGAGGTGAGGTCTAGACGTGGCATCCCCTCCCCCATGTACAGGCAAACTTTCAGAGAGTCACACCCTTAGAAAAGGGCGGGTTAGTAAGACACCAGCACAGGCAGAGAAGAGGTCTTTCTCTTTACAGGGCAGACAGGTATTCCCCTGAAAATTTATCACTACAGTGCTATCCTTGTTAGAACTTTGAATTTACACTACCTGCATGACTCAGAAATTCTCCAGGCTAAAAGGGAACATAACATATGTGCCCAGGCTAACAGTGATTGTGGAGGACCGAGAAACAGCACACACAAACTCTGAAGGGACAGCAGCAATCCAGGCCCCACAGAATTCCCATGGATGAAAACTGGCTTAACATGGGCTCACACCTCAAAATAATAAAATATACAAGGAATCGTCAACCATGAGAGAAAGCCATCAAACAAAATCAAGGATGTCAGAGAAGAAATGATCATATAGAAACTATGAAGTAAGTATGGTGAAAATTATTAAAGATACAGGAAATGGTATAGGAATATGTGACTTTTAAAAAGATGAAGCAAACTCACTTACTATGAAAAAATATTATAGATGAAATTAATAGTATAATAGTGGTTTAGTTAGAGGAGAGATTTGTGAGTACCAGAGAATATAATTCTTAAAAAACTACCTAGAGTGAAGCACAATGACCTAAGAAAAATGCAAAATAAAAAAGAGTGGCCAAGAGAGGTGCAGAATAAGATAAAGAGTTTCGACTAATGTCAAATATGAATTCTGCAAGTATAAATTATAATAAAGAAAGGTAAAGTTAAATAATACGATAGCTGGGAAATTTCCAAACTTGTACAAAGATTCAGATCTGGGAATGAGTTCTGAGAAAGGTAAATCTACACCCAGGCAAATTGCAATGAACCTTCATAATAACATAGACAAAGGGATGATCTAAAAAGTGGCCAAAGAGAAAAGATAATCATGTACAAAGGAATGAAGAATGACAGCAGACTTTTTAACAGAAGCAATGATACATTGAAGACAATGGAATAAAATATTACAAGTCAAAGACTGTGATAGAAGTGAGAATTCTCTCCTCAGCTCAACTGTCATTCAGTTGTGGAGAAAATATAACTGGAGGCATTTAAATCTCAGATATCCTTGCTGAAAAAACTTTACGACTTGTGATTCAGAATGAACACTGAACCCAGAAGGAAGGAGAAAGAGGCAAGAGAAAAAATAGTGAACAAAGATACCAGTGAACACACTGGTAAATCTAAATAGCACAGGTTATACAAGACAAAATTGAGTTGAGCGGTGGTCAGGATCTCACTAAAGAGAATAACAATTACACAGAAGACAAAGGCAACGATGGGATTGAATTAAAACATTAAAGTCCTTCTATTGTGTGAAAGGAGGATGGAAATGCTGATGAATGTTAGACTATATCAATCCAAGAGGTGTGTGTGTAAAAATGTGAAGAGTACCCCCAACACTGTAGGGGTTAATTTAGTCTTAGATTAAATTAAAGTTTTTAGAAGACTAAATTAAATACATTTCAAATTAGTAGAGGGGAATCATGGTGAATTTGTCAAAGGTGAGTAAAGAAAAGTAATCAATAGAAAAATGAAAAAAAAAGGCATAGAAAATACACATAAATATATATGTATCTTATATATACAGATAAAATAATGGGAAAATATATATCCAACAAATACTAACCAAAATAAAGTTAGGTTCATTATATCATTATCAGATGAAATGAACTATAGATGAAAAGTATTATTAGGGCAACGAGTATTAATTCATAATAATCAAATGGACTGTCCCAGTTAAATACAATTCTATACTGTATACCCAGTGTCAAAATATATGAAGCAAAAGGTGTCAGAAATACAGAGAAACTGACACATGCACAACATAAATGGATTTTAACACAGCTTTCTTGAGCTATCCTCAGGAAATCAGCCTAATGAGAAAATCCGCTAATTAATCAGAGGGGGGAAACCATTGATTTGTCTCACAAAGAAAATCCTCTAGGGGGCACCCGGATTTGAACCGGGGACCTCTTGATCTGCAGTCAAATGCTCTGCCCCTGAGCTATGCCCCCACATAGGACTCGATCCTTAATAAGCATCCTTTAACTATATTGCAATAATCAGGACTCTTCCAGGACACGGCAACCTGGAGCCTGCAGAACCGCATCCCTCAGAGCGATGCCCTGTGGCCATCAGTCTCCCCTTCATTTCCCACAGAGCTCACTTCCTGTTCGATGATTCCTCTACTGTGAGGAAGTAGTTAGCACTCAGCGATTTTGTCCCTTGGTTCCAACACTGTGTTTATTGCTTGATTATAATCCGGAACACATTCTGATTTTAAAAAGCTGTATATTCAAGTGAAAATATATACATAAATAAAATTAAAGAGATCTAACGGGCTGATCTCTATTTTAGTAGAACCCCTCCCCTGCCATTTTCCTCCCAGAGTAAAAACCTCACTCTATATCTCAAATCACCACAGCCCCAAATGTACTCCTTGCATTGTAAATCCCTAGAGATTTTAAAAGCATACATATTCTCAGATTCAGCAGAGGATGGTCATGATTATCAAAAAGATTGTTTGAAATATATAGTCTCTGAATCATGGTTTTCCTTCCTTTAGTGTGAGTGCTATGTAAGAAAATAAATTGTAGTTGAGAACTATAATCCAAAGTATTAACCACTGATATATATAACCTCTTAGCCCCACAGACCCTTAAATCATGGAATTCTGAAATTAAAACAATATTTTTTGCTATTTGGTGAGATGAATAATTGAATAAACTTGCATTTATTGATATTTTATAGTACTGTAAAATACATTTCTTAATGTTTATTTATTTTTGAGAAGCAGAGCCTGAGTGGGGGAGGAGCAAAGAGAGAGAGGGAGACACAGAATCTGAAACAGACTCCAGGCTCTGATCTGTCAGCACAGAGCCCGATGAGGGGCTCAAACTAATGTATTGCGATACCATGCCCTCAACCCAAGTCGGCATTCAACTGACTGAGCCAACCAGGTGCGCTTAATACATATTTCTTAAATATGAAAAAAAAAAAACAACCTCCAACCTAGAATTCTAAACCCAGGTAAACTAAACTTTAAGCATGAGGGCAAAGAAAGAACTTGTCAGATGGGCAAGAGCTGGGCACATGGATTAGAGCAGAACCCTACCACCTGCCGCTGAAGAGAAACATGAACCCTGGGGAGAAACAGGGACATGAAAAGTCCATGGGTGACCCTCCAGGTGTCCCTGCAGCCTCCTCCCTGAGCCAGCACCTCATACCTGATCGCCGCACTCAGAGATCCAAATGGCTTCTCCAACCAAACACAGATGGAGGCGAGTAATCAGTTCTCACTCCTAACCAGCTCCCCGTGGCACCCGTGTCGCCCACAGAAATGGAAGGACCCCCTGGGTGCCAGGGCTAAACACTGCCAGCCACCGTTGGGTCCCCACTTTCTTTTGCATCCAAAGCCGGCAGCAAGTCCTGTCGGCTCCGCTGTCAGACGTGTCTGCATCTGAGCATCCTCGTGGGCCACCACCAGGGCCTGCGGTCAAGATCCTGGACTCCGTCGCCCAGCTGACCCGTCCTGATACTCTCACAGGTCTCTCCCTTCCGTGCTCCCCCGACTGCCATTTCCACCCAGACCATTGTTTTGAACGTGAGTGAGACCACGTCTACTGCTTTGCGCGGTAGCTGACCGCTCTCCTGAGAACAAAATCCAAGTGCATGCTATAGCCTATGGGACCGACAAGAACTGGCCCTGGCCGCATCCTCTCCTGAGCCCTTCCTTTTCTGCTTCCAGCCACACACACTCTCTCAAAATTAATAAATTAATAAATAAATTTTAAAAAACTTTAAATAAAGTCTTAAGAATCACTGGTCTAGAGGAGACATCAGAAGATGAGCAGTTTGACCAATGACTTGGGTTTTAATCCTGGCTTGGCTGATCCTTGGCAGGGGCTGGAATTCCAAACCCATTCCTTTCTTGAGGGATGCAGTTCCCGAGTCTGCCTGCAGATGGCGCCAAAGGAAGCCGGGCTAGATCTCTGGCAGGTGTTTCTCAAAGTGGACATCCTGACTGACCCCAAAAGCTTGTTCCTAACCCGGGATCACATCTGCATGTTTGATAAGCACCAAGATGATTCCTGGGTGCAGAAAGCCAAGACCGTCCCAAGGGGTGTAGTCCAGACACCACGTCAAGTCCTTGGGTGGCCCATCAGCTTTGCCCGTGTAGTCTTGGAGCTGAGGGGCACATCCATGCTGTGTGATGTCTACATTCTATTCCCTCTGATGGCCTCAGATCTGTGTAAATGTATTCATATGCATCCAATTATATGGCCTTTACATATTTGGACTGATGGAAGACAGGGACAAGAGCAAGACAAGTGGCTCAGCGGTTTAGGGACAGGATTCTAAACCCAAAGTCAGGAAGAGTGGATCCAGGTTCTGATCCTATTAATGTAGGGCTTTCTGTGGTAGGAAGACTAGTCATCTTGAGTCTCTGGAATCACATGCCAACTGTGAATGGCACAGACCAGTGACTCTGGAGCCCCTTCTGGGTATAAATGTCAGTGTCAGTGCTTTTCCAGAAAAACCGGGGAGGCAGGTATAGGGACGGCTAACTGTTGCTTGTTTTGGGTCAGAGACATAAAACTGTAGTGCAGAAGGCTGGCTAGCTGCCAGGAAGCCCAGCCAGTGAACATCTGTGGTGAAAGTTTATAGGGATGGTGGGTGTGGCTGCACAGGTAAAAGGTATTACTAGGCATACACCTACATCAGGGGGTATAGCTCAGGGGTAGAACATTTGACTGCAGATCAAGAGGTCCCTGGTTCAAATCCAGGTGCCCCCTGCTGTCTCTCACTTTTGTCCATGGAAGCTGCTATTAAAGACTCGGCTCCTTTCCCTAATACTGAGCCTCAGGATATTGCGACTTTCCAAATCTGGAGACAAAATCAAGGATGACTTCAAACCTATTCACTGAGCACCACAGCCCTAGAGTGAAAGGTTCCTCTGACTCTGACTTCATATTTCACTTTCCATGGGTCTTGTTCCATATAGGCCTAGGATTCTATCTTCTACAGGTTTTCATTGCTCCAGTCAGTGGTATGTGGGATAATCCTATACAAGCAGCTCTGGGATGAAGAGCATTGCTGATCTTTAGCGTTTTCCAGTTTCATGGTATAAATAGTCTTACCATGGCCAATTTCAAGTGACAAGATCACTGAACATGGACTTGGAAGGTATGCTAACAAGTGACTCTCTGGTGCAAGTCAGCTCTGGCACACCACTGTCCCTAATCCCTCTTCCCCCACGAGGCAGGAATGGGCTCTTTGAGCCCTCCTCTATCCTCACCATGCTCACTGACATCAGAGCAGTGGCTGATGCCCATGTGACCAGCCATGGAATCATCCCTTCAATCAAGACATACTTGATCCCTACTCGAGTCCAGGTAGAGGGAAGACAGAGCTCAGCACGAACTAGCTTAGAGTAGTGAGTAGAACAGTCAAATGAGGAAATGGTAAAAAGAACGATAAGAATGGCTGAACAGGGCACCTGGGTGGCTCAGTCAGGTAAGATTACAGCTTCATCTCAGGTCGTGATCTCAGGGTTCATGGGTTCAAGCCCAACATCGGGCTCTGTACTGACAGCTCAGAGCCTGGAGCCTGCTTCAGATTCTGTGTCTCCCTCTCTCTCCGACCCTTTCCTATTCGCAATGTCTATGTCTCTCAAAATAAATAAAAAACCATAATAAAATGTTTTAGAAATCGCTAAACAAAGGAGGTGCTCTTTTATTTATTTTATTAAGAGATTGCTGTTTTACTTTTATTTTTTAATTTTTTTTACATTTTTTTTTTGAGAGACAGAGAAAGACAGTGTGATCAGGGGAGGGGCAGAGAGAGAGGGAGACACAGAATCTGAAGCAGGCTCCAGGCTCTGAGCTAGATCACAGAATAGAGCCCGACGTGGAGCTCGAACCCATAAACTGTGAGATATGTCCTGAGCAGAATACGGACACCTAATTGACTAAGCCGCCCAGGTGCCCTGAGTGTGCTGTTTTAAAATAAAAAAAATTTGTTACAAGAAATATGCTAGACTAAGATCGCCTAAAATTCCTCCGACCTCAAAGCACCCAGAAGTGCAAGACAAAACATAACAAATGCACGTTCATAAGTAATTTGTGCAGTCATAACAATAAAGGATGTCTTGGGGGTGGGGTGGGGGATGAACTAAAGTTCTGACCACGGGAACGCCCATGGCTTGGGAAGGTGGCCCAGGTGTTGAGTTTTAACAGCCATGTGACTCCAGCTGATTAGGTCTAGATGTGGCATCCCCTCCCCCACATACAGTCAGACTTTCAGAGACTCACACCCTTAGAAAAGGGCGGGTTAGTAAGACACCAGCACAAGCAGACAAGAGGTCTTTCTCTTTTCGGGGGGAGGGGTAATTCCCCTGAAAATTCATAACTACAGTGCTATCCTTGTTAGAACTTTGAATTTACACTACCTGCATGGCTCAGAAGTTCCCCAGGCTAAAAGGCAACAGAACAAATGTGCCCAGGCTAACAGTGACTGTGGAGGACCCAGCAGCAGCACACACAGACTCTGAAGGCACAGCAGCAATCCAGGCCCCAAAATTCCCATGGATGAAAACTGGCTTAAAAGGGACTCACAACTCAAAATAATAAAATATACAAGGAATCGTCCACCATGAGTGAAAGCCATCAGACTAAATAAAGGAGGTCAGAGAAGAGAATGATCACATAGACGCTATGAAGTAAGTATGGTGAAAATTTCTAAAGATACAGGAAATGTATAGGAATACGTGACTTTTATAAAGATGAAGCAAACTCATGTAAAATGAAAAAGATTATAAATGAAGTTAATAGTATAATAGTGCATTACGTAGAAGAGAGATTTGTGAGTACAAGAGAATACAAATCTTAAAAAACTACCAAGAGTGAAGCACAAAGACCTAAGAAAAATGCAAAATAAAAAAGAGTGGCCAAGAGAGGTGCAGAATAAGATAAAGAGTTCTGACAAGTCAAATATGAATTCTGCAAGTATAAATAATAATAAAGGAGAGGGAAAATTCAATAATACTTTAGCTGAGAAATTTCCAAACTTGTACAAAGACTTCAAATCTAGGAATGAGTTCTGCTAAAGATAAATCCACATCCAGGCACAATGCAGTGAAACTTCATAATACCATAGATAAAGGGATGATCTTAAAAGCGGCCAAAGAGAAAAGACAAATGATGTACAAAGGAATAAAGAATGACAGCAGATTTTTCGACAGAAGCAATGATGCTTAGAAGACCATGGAATAAAATATTACAAGTCACGACCGTGAGAGAAGTGAGAATTCTCTCCTCAGCTCAACTGTCATTCAGCTGTGGAAGAAATATAACTGGAGGCATTTAAATCTCAGATATCCTTGCTGAAGGAACTTTAGAACTTGTGATTCAGAATGAACGCGGAAGCCAGATGGAAGGAGAAAGAGGCAAGAGAAAAAATAGTGAACAAAGATACCAGTGAACAATCTGGTAAATCTAAATAGCACAGGTTACACAAGACAAAATTGAGTTGAGCGGTGCTTCAGGATCTCACTAAAGAGAATAATAATTACACAGAAGACAAGGGCAATGATGTGATTGAATTAAAACATTAACGTCCTTCTATTGTGTGAAAGGAGGGTGGAAATGCTAATGAATGCTAGACTATATCAATCCAAGTGGTGTGTGTGTAAAAATGTGAAGAGTACCCCTAACAGTGTAGGGGTTAATTTAGTCTTCTGAAGACTAAATTAAAGTCTTTAAAAGACTAAAGTAAATGAATTTCAAATTAGTATAAAGAGGTCAATCAAGGTGAATTCGTCAAAGGTGAGTAAAGAAAAGTGATCAATTCCAATAGAAGAATGAAAAGAAAGGCATAGAAAATACATATAAATATATATGTATCTTAGATACACAGATAAAGAATGGGAAAATATTTAGCAAACAAATGCTAACCAAAATAAAGTTAGTTTCATTATATCATCAGATGAAATGAACAGTAGATGAAAAGTATTATTAGGGCAACGAGTATTACTTCATAATAATCAAAAGGACTGTCCCAGGGAAATACAATTCTATACTGTATAGCCAGTGTCAAAATACATGAAGCAAAAAGTGTCAGAAATACAGGGAGAAATTGACAAAGCACAACATAAATGGATTTTAATACTTTCTTGAGCCCTCCTCAGGAAATCAGCCTAATGAAAAAATCCACCTAATTAATAGGTGGGGGGAAACCACTGACGTGGTCCATGGTAATCAGCAAAGAAAATCCTCTAGGGGGCACCCGGATTTGAACCGGGGACCTCTTGATCTGCAGTCAAATGCTCTGCCCCTGAGCTATGCCCCCACATAGGACTTGATCCTTAATAAGCATCCTTTAACTATATTGCAATAATCAGGACTCTTTCAGAACACGGCAACCTGGAGCATGCAGACCTGCATCCCTCAGAGCGATGCCCTGTGGCCATCAGCCTCCCCTTCATTTCCCACAGAGCTCACTTCCTGTTCGATGATTCCTCTACTGTGCAGAAGGAGTTAGCACTCAGCCATTTTGTCCCTTGGTTCCAACACCGTGTTTACTGCTTGATTATAATCAGGAAAACATTCTGATTTTAAAAAGCTGTATATTCAAGGAAAATATATATGTAAATAAAATGAAAATAAAGAGATCTAATGGGCAGATCTCTATTTTAGTAGAACCCCTCCCCTGCCATTTTCCTCCCAAAGTAAAAACCTCAAACTATATCTCAAATCACCACAGCCCTAAATGTACTCTTTACATTGTAAATCCCTACAGATTTTAAAAATGTACTTATTCTCAGATTAAGCCAAGAAAAGTCTTAATTATCAAAGATTGTTTGAAATGTATATACTCTGAATCATGGATTTCCATCACTTACGATGTGTGCTATGTAACATATAAATCGTAGATGAGTATTATATTCCAAAGTATTAAGCACAGATATACATAATCTCGTTGCTGCGTAGACCCTGGAACCCTGGCATTTTGAAATTGAAACAATTTTTTTGTTCTTTGCTGAGAAGAATAATTGAATAAAGTTGCCTTAATTGATATTTTATGCTATTATAAAATACATTTTTTTAAGTTTATTTATTTTTGAGAAACAGAGCATGAGTAGGGAAGGGGCAAAGAGAGAGAGGGAGACACAGAATCTGAAACAGACTCCGGGCTCTGATCTGTCAGCACAGAGCCTGATGAGGGGCTTGTGCTCATGGACTGTGAGATCATACCCCGAGTCAAAGTCAGCACTCAACTGACTGAGCCAACCAGGCGCAACTAAAATACATACTTTTTTACATATGAAGAAAAACAACCTCCAACCTAGAATTCTAAACGCAGGTTAACTAATATTTAAGCATGAGGACAAGAAAGGGCTTGTCAGATGGGCAAGAGCCGAGCGCGTGTACTAGAGCAGAACCCCACCATCTGCAGCTGACAGAGAAACATGAACCCTGGGGAGAAACTGGGACATGAAAAGTCCATGGGTGACCCTCCAGGGGTCCCTGCAGCCTCCTCCCTGAGCCAGCACCTCACCCCTGATCGCTGCACTCAGAGACCTAAACGGCTTCTCCAACCAAACATAGAAGGAAGCAAGTAATCAGTTCTCACTTCTAACCAGCTCCCCGTGGCACCCATGTGGCCCACAGAAGTGGAAGGACCCCCCGGGGGTAGGGGCCAAACATCTGCCAGCCACCGTTGGGTCCCCACTTTCTTTTGCATCCAAAGCCGGCAGCAAGTCCTGTTGGCTCCGCCGTCAGACATGTCTGCATCTGAGCATCCTCGTGGGCCACCACCAGGGCCTGCGGTCAAGATCCTGGACTCCGTCGCCCAGGTGACCTTTCCTGATACTCTCACAGGTCTCTCCCTTGCGTGCTCCCCCGACTGCCATTTCCACCCAGACAATTGTTTTGAATGTGAGTGAGACCACGTCTCCTGCTCTGCGCTGTAGCTGACCGCTCTCCTGAGAACAAAATCCAAGTGCAAGCATTAGCCTATGGGACCGACAAGAACTGTCCCTGGCCGCATCCTCTCCTGAGCCCTTCCTTTTCTGTTTCCAGCCACACACACTCTCTCAAAATTAATAAATTAATAAATAAATTTTAAAAAAACATGAAATGAATCTTGAGAACCACTGGTCTAGAGGAGACTTCAGAAGATGAGCAGTTTGACCAATGACTTGAGTTTTAATCCTAGTTTGGCTGATCCTGGGGCCTGAGCTAGAATGCCAAACCCATTCCTTTCATAGGTGTTTCAGTTCCCAAGTCTGCCTGCAGATGGCGCCAAAGGAAGCCGGGCTAGATCTGTGGCAGGTGTTTCTCAAAGTGGATCTCCTGACCATCCACAAGGAGCTTGTTTATAACCTGGGATCATATCTCTAAGTTTCATAAGCTCTCAAGATGATTCCTGGGTGGAAAGAGCCAAGACCACCCCAAGGGATATAGGCCACGCACCACGTCAAGTCCTTTGGTGGCCCATCAGCTTTCCCCGTGTGGTCTGGGAGCTGAGGGGCACATCCATGCTCTATGATGTCTACATTCTATTCCCTCTGATGGCCTCAGGTCTGTGTCAACCTATTCATATGCGTCCAATTATATGGCCTTTACATTTTTTCACTGTTGGGAAATGGGGACAAAGGTAGACAAACGGCACAGCAGTTTAGGGACAGGGTTCTAAACCCAAAGTCAGGAAGAGTGGAACGAGGTTCTGATCCTATTAATGAAGGATTTTCTGTGGTAGGAGGATTAGTCATCTTGAATCTCTGGAATCAGATGCCCACTGTGAATGGCACAGACGGGTGACTCTGGAGCCCCTTCTGGGTATAAATGTCAGTGTCAGTGCTTTTATAGAAAAAGATGGGCGGGCAAACTGCTGCTTGTTACGGGTCAGAGACATAAAACTGTAGTGAGGAAGGCTGGCCAGCTGCCAGGAGGCCCAGCCAGTGAACATCTGTGGTGAAAGTTTATAGGGATGGCGGGTGTGGCTGCACAGGTAAAAGGTATTACTAGGCATACACCTACATCAGGGGGTATAGCTCAGGGGTAGAGCATTTGACTGCAGATCAAGAGGTCCCTGGTTCAAATCCAGGTGCCCCCTGCTGTCTCTCACTTTTGTCCATGGAAGCTGCTATTAAAGACTCGGCTCCTTTCCCTAATACTGAGCCTCAGGATATTGTGACTTTCCAAATCTGGAGAAAAAATCAGGGATGACTTCAAACCTTATCAGTGAGCACCACAGCCCGTGAGTGATAGGTTCCTCTGACTCTGACTTCCTATTTCACTTTCCATGGGTCTTGTTCCATATAGGTCTAGGACGTTTTCTTCTACAAGTTTTCATTGCTCCAGTCAGTGCTATGCTGGTAACTATTATACAACCACCACTTGGCCAAAGAGCATTGCTGATTTTTAGCGTTTTCCAGTTTCACGGTGTAAAGATTTTTACGATGGCCAATTTCAGCCTACAAACATAAGATCACTGAACATGGACTTGGAAGGTATGCTAACAAGTGACACTCTGGTGCAAGTCAGCTCTGGCACACCACTGTCCCTAATCTCTCTTCCCCAACGAGGCAGGGATGGGCTCTTAGAGCCCTACTCCATCCTCACCATGCTCCCTGACATCAGAGCAGTGGCTGATGCCCATGTGACCAGCCATGGAATCATCCCTTCACTCAAGACATATTTGATCCCTACTCGAGTCCAGACACAGGGAAGACGAGCTCAGCAACAACTATGTGTGGTGAGTAGAACAGTCAAATGAGGAAATGGTCAACTGAATGATAAGAATGGCTAAACAAGGGTGCCTGTGTGGCTCAGTCAGTTAAGCGTCTGGCTTCATCTCAGGATGTGATCACACAGTTCATGGGTTCAAGCCCAACGTCGGACTCTGTGCTGACAGGTAGCTCAGAGCCTGGAGCCTGCTTCAGATTCTGTGTCTCCCTTTCTCCCTGACCCTCCCCTACTTGCGATGTCCTTGTCTCTCAAAAATAAAGGAAAACATTTAAAAAGTTTAAAAAATCACTAAACAAAGGAGGTATATGTATATATTTTATTAAGAGATTGCTGCTTTATTTTTTTAAATTTTTTTAAACATTTATTTATTTTTGAGAGACAGAGAAAGACAGTATGAATAGAGCAGAGGCAGAGAGAGATTAAGGGAGAATAGAATCTGAAGCGGGCTCCTGGCTCTGAGTTAAATGACAGAACAGAGCCCGACATGGGGCTCGAACCCATAAACTGTGAGATATGTCCTTGGCCAAATTCTGACGCTTAACCGACTAAGCCACCCAGGTGCCCTGAGTGTGCTGTTTTAAAATAAAAAAAAATTTGTTACAAGAAATATGCTAGACTAAGATCTCCTAATATTCCTCGTACATCAAAGCACCCAGAAATGCCAGAGAAAAGATAACAAATGCCCATTTATAAGTAATTTGTGCAGTCATAACAATAAAGGATATCTTGGGGGTGGGGTGGGGGATGAACTAAAGTTCTGACCATGGGAACGCCCATGGCTTGGGAAGGTGGCCCAGGTGTTGAGTTTTAACAGCCATGTGACTCCAGCTGATTAGGTCTAGATGTGGCATCCCCTCCCCCACATACAGTCAGACTTTCAGAGACTCACACCCTTAGAAAAGGGCGGGTTAGTAAGACACCAGCACAAGCAGACAAGAGGTCTTTCTCTTTTCAGGGGGGAGGGGTAATTCCCCTGAAAATTCATAACTACAGTGCTATCCTTGTTAGAACTTTGAATTTACACTACCTGCATGGCTCAGAAATTCCCCAGGCTAAAAGGCAACATAACAAATGTGCCCAGGCTAACAGTGACTGTGGAGGACCCAGCAGCAGCACACACAGACTCTGAAGGCACAGCAGCAATCCAGGCCCCAAAATTCCCATGGATGAAAACTGGCTTAAAATGGGCTCACAATTCAGAATAATAAAATACACAAGGAATCGTCCACCATGAGAGAAAGCCATCAGACTAAATAAAGGATGTCAGAGAAGAGAATGATCACATAGACACTATGAAGTAAGTATGGTGAAAATTTCTAAAGATACAGGAAATGTATAGGAATACGTGACTTTTATAAAGATGAAGCAAACTCATGTAAAATGAAAAAGATTATAAATGAAGTTAATAGTATAATAGTGCATTACGTAGAAGAGAGATTTGTGAGTACAAGAGAATACAAATCTTAAAAAACTACCAAGAGTGAAGCACAAAGATCTAAGAAAAATGCAAAATAAAAAAGAGTGGCCAAGAGAGGTGCAGAATAGGATAAAGAGTTCTGACAAGTCAAATATGAATTCTGCAATTATAATTCATAATAAAGGAGAGGGAAAATTAAACAATAGGTGAGAAATTTCCAAACTTGTACAAAGACTTCAAATCCAGGAATGAGTTCTGAGAAAGGTAAATCCACACCCAGGCACATTGCAGCGAAACTTCATAATACCATAGACAAAGGATGATCTAAAAAGCGGCAAAAGAGAAAAGACAAATCATGTACAAACGAATGAAGAATGACAGCATACTTCTCAACAGAAGCAATGATGCTTAGAAGACAATGGAATAAATTATTACAAGTCAAAGACTGTGATAGACGTTAGAATTCTCTCCTCAGCGCAACTGTCATTCAGCTGTGGAAGAAATATAACTGAAGGCATTTAAATCTCAGATATCCTTGCTGAAAGAACTTTAGGACTTGTGATTCAGGTTGAATGCTGAACCCAGAGGGAAGGAGAAATAGGCAAGAGAAAAAATAGTGAACAAAGATACCAGTGAACACACTGGTAAATCTAAATAGCACAGGTTATACAAGACAAAACTGAGGTTGGGGGGTGCTTCAGGATCTCACTAAAGAGAATAATAATTACACAGAAGACAAGGGCAATGATGTGATTGAATAAAACATTAACGTCCTTCTATTGTGTGAAAGGAGGGTGGAAATGCTAATGAATGCTAGACTATATCAATCCAAGTGGTATGTTTGTAAAAATGTGAAGAGTACCCCCTAACAGTGTAGGGGTTAATTTAGTCTTCTGAAGACTAAATTGAAGTCTTTAAAAGACTAAATTAATTTCAAATTAGTAGAAAGAGGTGAATCAACGTGAGTTCGTCAAAGATGAGTAAAGAAAAGTGATCAGTCCAAAAGAAGAATGAAAAGAAAGGCATAGAAAATACATATATAAATAAATATAAAGAATGGAAAATATATAGCCAATAAATATTAACCAAAATAAAGTTAGTTTCATTATATCATTATCAGATGAAATGAACAGTAGATGAAAAGTATTATTAGGGCAACAAGTATTACTTCATAATAATCAAATGGACTGTCCCAGGGAAATACAATTCTATACTGTATAGCCAGTGTCAAAATACATGAAGCAAAAAGTGTCAGAAATACAGGGAGAGACTGACACATGCACAACATAAATGGATTTTAATACAGCTTTCTTGAGTCCTCCACAGGAAATCAGCCCAGTGAAAAAATCTGCCTAAGTAACAGGTGGGGTGAAATCACTGATGTGGTCCACGGTGACCAGCAAAGTAAAACTCCAGGGGGCACCCGGATTTGAACCGGGGACCTCTTGATCTGCAGTCAAATGCTCTGCCCCTGAGCTATGCCCCCACATAGGACTTGGTCCTTAATAAGCATCCTTTAACTATATTGCAATAATCAGGACTCTTCCAGGACACGACAACCTGGAGCCTGCAGAACCGCATCCCTCAGAGCGATGCCCTGTGGCCATCAGCCTCCCCTTCATCTCCCACAGAGCTCATTTCCTGTTCGATGATTCCTCTACTGTGCAGAAGGAGTTAGCACTCAGCCATTTTGTCCCTTGGTTCCAACACCGTGTTTATTGCTTGATTATAGTCCAGAAAACATTCTGATTTTAAAAAGCTGTATATTCAAATGAAAATATATACGTAAATAAAATGAAATTAAAGATATCTAATGGGCAGATCTCTATTTTAGTAGAACACCTCTCCTGCATTTTCCTCCCAAAGTAAAAACCTCACTCTATATCTCAAATCACCATAGCCCCAAATGTACTCTTTGCATTGTAAATCCCTAGACATTTTAAAAACGTACTTATTCTCAGATATTTTTTGCTATTTGGTGAGGTGAATAATTGAATAGACTTGGATTTATTGATATCTTTTAGTATTATAAAATATATTTTTTAATGTTTATTTACTTTTGAGAAGCAGAGCGTGAGTGGGGGAGAAAGAAAGAAAGAGAGGGAGACGCAGAATCAGAAACAGACTCCAGGCTTTGAGCTGTCAGCACAGAGCCCGATTCAGGGCTCGAACTAACAGATTGCGAGATCATGCCCTGAACCCAAGTAGACACACAACCGAGTGAGCCATCCAGGCGCGCCTAAAATACATATTTCTTAAATATGAAAAAAAAACCCCTCCAACCTAGAATTCTAAACTCAGGAAAACTGATATTTAAGCATGAGGGCAAAGAAAGGGCTTGTCAGATGGGCAAGAGCCGAGCGCGTGTATTAGAGCAGAACCCCACCACCTGCAGCTGACAGAGAAACATGAACCCTGGGGAGAAACAGGAACATGAAAAGTCCAGGGGTGACCCTCCAGGGGTCCCTGCAGCCTCCTCCCTGAGCCAGCACCACATACTTGATCGCGGCACTCAGAGATCCAAACGGCTTCCCCAACCAAACACAGAAGGAAGCGAGTAATCAGTGCTCACTCCTAACCAGCTCCACGCGGCACTCTGTTACCCACAGAAATGGAAAGACCCCCCAGGGCCCAGGGCCAAACACCTGCCAGCCACTGTTGGGTCCCCTATTTCTTTTGCATCCAAAACCGGCAGTAAGCCTTGTCAGCTCCGCTGTCAGACGTGTCTGCATCTGAACATCCTCCCAGTCCACCACCAGGGCCTGCAGTCAAAGTCCCGGGACCCATCGCCCAGCTGACCCGTCCTGATACTCTCACAGGTCTCTCCCTTGCGTGCTCCCCCAACTACCGTTTCCACCCAGACCATTGTTCTGAAATGAGTGAGACCACGTCTCCTGCTCTGCGCGGTAGCTAACCGCTCTCCTGAGAACAAAATCCAAGTGCATGCATTAGCCTATGGGATCTGTAGGACCTGTCCCTGGCCGCATCCTCTCCTGAGCCCTTCCTTTTCTGCTTCCAGCCACACACACTCTCTCAAAATTAATAAACTAAAAAAAAATTTTTAAAAACTTTAAATAAAGTGTTAAGAACCACTGGTCTAGAGGAGACGTCAGAAGATGAGCAGTTTGACCAACGACTTGGGTTTTAATCCTGGTTTGGCTGATCCTGGGGCCGAAGCTAGAATTCCAAACCCATTCCTTTCTTGGGTGTTTCAGTTCCCGAGTCTGCCTGCAGATGGCGCCAAAGGAAGCCAGGCTAGATCTGTGGCAGTTGTTTCTCAAAGTGGATCTCCTGACCATCCACGAGGAGCTTGTAACTAACCCGGGATCATATCTGCATGTTTCATAAGCTCTCAAGATGATTCCTGGGTGCAGAGAGCCGAGACCACCCCAAGGGATATAGACCACACACCACGTCAAGGCCTAGGGTGGCCCATCAGCTTTGCCCGTGTGGTCTGGGAGCTGAGGGGCACATCCATGCTCTATGATGTCTACATTCTATTCCCTCTGATGGCCTCAGGTCTGTGTCAACCTATTCATATGCGTCCAATTATATGGCCTTTACATTTTTTGACTGTTGGAAGACGGGGACAAGAGGAAGGCAAGCGGTTCAGAGGTTAGGGACAGGGTTCTAAACCCAAAGTCAGGAAGAGTGGATCGAGGTTCTGATGCTATTAATGAAGGGCTTTCTGTGGCAGGAAGACTAGTCATCTTGAGTCTCTGGAATCACATGCCCACTGTGAATGGCACACTCTAGTGACTCTGGAGCCCCCTGTGGGTATAAATGTCGGTGTCAGTGCTTTTCCACAAAATGCTGGGAGGCAGGTACAGGGACGGCTAACTGTTGCTTGTTTTGGGCAGAGACATAAAACTGTAGTGCGGAAGGCCTGGTAGCTGCCTAGATACAAGGTATTACTAGGCATACACCTATGTCAGGGGGTATAGCTCAGGGGTAGAGCATTTGACTGCAGATCAAGAGGTCCCTGGTTCAAATCCAGGTGCCCCCTGCTGTCTCTCACTTTTGTCCACTGGAAGCTGCTATTAAAGATTCAGTTCCTTTACCCAATACTGAGCCTCAGGGTATTGTGACTTTCCGTATCTGGAGAAAAAAAATCAGGGATGACTTAAAACCTGTCACTGAGCACCACAGCCTGTGAGTGATAGGTTCCTCTGACTCTGACTTCATATTTCACTTTCCATGGGTCTTGTTCCATACAGACCTAGCATCCGTTCTTCTACGTGTTTTCATTGCTCCAGTCAGTGCTATGCTGGTAACTATTATACAGCCAGCTCTGGGCCGAAGAGCATTGCTGATTTTAGCATTTTCCAGTTTCATGGTATAAATAGTCTTACCATGGCCAATTTCAAGCCACAAACATAAGATCACTGAACATGGACTTGAAAGGTATGCTAACAAGATTCTGGTGCAAGTCAGCTCTGGCACACCACTGTCCCTAATCTCTCTTCCTCAGTGAGGCAGGGATGGGCTCTTTGAGCCCTCCTGTGTCCTCACCATTCTTACTGACATCAGAGCAGTGGCTGATGCCCATGTGACCAGCCATGGAATCATTCATCCACTCAAGACATGTTGGATCCCTACTTGAGTCCAGACACAGGGAAGACAGAGCTCAGGAAGAACTATCTGTGGTGAGCAGAACAGTCAAATGAGGAAAAGGTCAACTGAATAATAAGAATGGCTAAACAAAAGAGGTGCTATTATGTTATTTTTTTAAGAGAGTGCTGTTTTAAAATAAAAAAATTTCTGTTACCAGAAATATGTTAGACTAGACCATATAAAATTCCTCCTCCCTCAAAGCACCCAGAAATGCAAGAGAAAATATAACAAATGCCGATTCATAAGTATTGCTGACCAGCCTTGACATTAAAGAAAGTCTTGGGGGTGGGGTGGGTGATGAACTAATGTTCTGACCAAAGGAACACCCACGGACGGCTGTGGTGAGGTGGCCCAGGTGTTGAATTTTAACAGCCATGTGACTCCAGTAGGTTAGGTCTAGACTTCCATCCCCTCCCCCATGTACAGTCAGACTTTCAGAGACTCACACCCTTAGAAGAGGGCGTGTTAGTAAAACACCAGCACAAGCAGACAAGAGGTCTTTCTCTTTTTAGGGGGGAGGGGTAATTCCCCTGAAAATTCATAACTACAGAGCTATTCTTGTTAGAACTTTGAATTTACACTACCTGCATTGCTCAGAAATTCCCCAAGTTTACAGGCAACCGAACAAATGTGCCCAGGCTAACAGTGACTGTGGAGGACCCAGAGGCAGCACACATAAACTCTGAAGGCACAGCAGCAAACCAGGCCCCAAGAATTCCCATGGATGAAAACTGGCTTAAATTGGACTCACAACTCAAAATAATAAAATATGCAAGGAATTGCCAACCATGAGTGAAAGCCATCAGACTAAATAAAGGATGTGAGAGAAGAGAATGATCATATAGATGCTATGAAGTAAGTATGGAGAAAATTATTAAAGATACAGGAAATTGAATATATAGGAATATGTCACTTTTAAGAAGATGAAGTGGACTCATGTAAAAATGAAAAATATAACTGAAATTAACAGCATATAGTGCATTAGATAGAGAGAGGAGAGATTCCTGAGTGAAACAGAATATAAGTCTTAAAAAATTATGAAGAGTGAAAAAAAAATTATGAAGTGTGAAGCACAAAGGTTTAAAAAAATGCAAAATAAAAAAGAGTGGCCAAGAGAGGTGCAGAATAGCATAGAGTTCTGACAAATGTCAAATATGAATTTTGCAAGTATAAATATTAACAAAGGAGAGGCAAAATTAAACAATACGATAGCTGAGAAATTTCCAAACTTGTACAAAGACTTCAGTTCTAGGAATGAGTTCTGAGAAAGGTAAACCACACCCAGGCATATTGTAGTGAAACTTCATAACACCATAGACAAAGGGATGATCCAAAAAGCAGCAAAAGAGAAGAGACAAATCATGTAGAAAGGAATGAAGAATGACAGCAGACTTTTCAACAGAAGCAATGATGCGTAGAAGACAATGGAATAAAAATATTACAAGTCAAAGACTGTGATAGGAGTTAGAATTCTCTCCTCAGCTCAACTGTCATTCAGCTGTGGAGGAAATATAACTGGAGGCATTTAAATCTCAGATATCCTTGCTGAAGGAACTTTAGGACTTGTGATTCAGAATGAACGCGGAACCCAGATGGAAGGAGAAAGAGGCAAGAAAAAAAATAGTGAACAAAGATACCAGTGAACACACTGGTAAATCTAAATAGCACAGGTTATACAAGACAAAACTGAGTTGGAGGGTGCTTCAGGATCTCACTAAAGAGAATAATAATTACACAGAAGACAAAAGCAACAATGTGATTGAATTAAAACATTAAAATCCTTCTATTGTGTGAAAGGAGGGTGGAAATGCTAATGACTGTTAGACTATATCAATCCAGGTGGTGTGTGTGTAAAAATGTGAAGAGTACCCCCTCACAGTGTAGGGGTTAATTTAGTCTTAGACTAAATTAAAGTCTTTTTTTTTTTTTTTTAAATTAAAGTCTTTAGAAGACTAAATTAAATACAGTTCAAATTAGTAGAAAGAGGGGGAATCAAGGTGAATTCATCAAAGGTGAGTAAAGAAAAGTAATCAACAGAAAAATGAAAAGAAAGGCATAGAAAATACACATAAATACATATGTATCTTATATATACAGATAAAAGAATGGGAAAATACATAGCAAAAGAATACTAACCAAAATAAAGTTAGGTTCATTATATCATTATCAGATGAAATGAACTATAGACGAAAAGTATTATTAGGGCAACGAGTATTACTGCATAATAATCAAATGGACTGTCCCAGGGAAATACAATTCTATACTGTATACCCAGTGTCAAAATACAGGAAGGAAAAAGTGTCAGAAATACAGGGAGAAACTGACACAGGCACAACATTAATGGAGTTTAATACAGTTTTCTTAGTAACCGATACGTCCAGAGGCAAGAAGAAAATTATAAGATGGAGAGGACAGATATGACACCCTCAGTAAGCTTGATTTAAAAGATCGAACTAGATCCTACGACCAACATTAGAATATACAAGCTCTTTCAAAGCAAACACGCTCTTTCAAAGCAAACACGGAACAGTTTCATTCTGTACCTCCTTGACTACAAAGCAAGTCTCAGACAATCCTAAACAAAAAGAACATCATATACTATATTCTCTCAGTACAAGGTAAAACTCAGGAAGAAGAAGATAACTTTGAAAAGGACCCGTACATTTGGAAAGTAAAATGTACTTTTCAATAACCTCGTGAATAGAAAATAAAAATAAGAAAACCAGAGAATAGTTTTAAATTGCAGCCATTTTCACTTGGAGGAGTGGACGGTAGCATTTATCTTTAAGAGGAAGCTGGCCAGTTTGTTTGGGAGAACCATAGCTGACTAATTCCCCAAAAGCCAATTCACACGATGGCCAGGTAGCCACAGGCCAAAATGTGATGAAACTAGACCCCTGAACATCGATTTGCTGAAAATCAGTCTGAATGATTGAGAATCTTTAGAAATTGTGTTCCGTCTACACACCTGCCTCAGTCTCTCTCCAGAACTGCTAAATAAGCACTTTAAGTGGAATTTGGGAGAGTTCTCCACAATGCCTTTGCAATGCAGATACAGAGATAAGGCTGATGTAAGAACGGGGTCAGAGGTACAACTAAAACAGGGTGGGAAGGAGGTTCCTGAATCACTGGGAGAACTGGCCAGGCAGCAGATTGAGTTTTGGCAAACTGGTCATTCAGCAGGCTGGGTGTTGGTAAATCTTAGCAACTGCTGACCCAGACTCTACAAATGGGGTCTAAGTCTGGTCAGGTAGGGGGCACGTTGAGTCAGAGATGCCAAGATTCTCTGTCTTGGGTGGGGATATTACTTTTTTCTAAATTGAGGGATTTTAAGGTTTAGGGATCCTGAGACTGAGGGGGAGGGGAGGGGAGACAGTGGGAGAAGGGCCACCCTGGCTTCTGGGAGGATATCCACCTCACCAGAATATGGGGGGGGGGGCACACAGCACAGGCAAGGGGCTTACCACAAGGGGCTAGGCCTCTAGGGATCTTGAGATCAGAGGCTGAGCTTGAAGTTTTCCTCTTCCATGAAATGAAACCTTTGTGATATCCTCAAACCCTCCTACAGTTGATTACACACACACACCCACACCGACCCCCCCCCCTCCCGTCCTGTTGCCAATTCTTTAGGTATGAAGGTATGAAGGTATGAAGGGAGGTTGGTTGGTCCGGGGTATGAAGCTGGCCAGTGACTAAGAGTAGTCTCCCCTAGAAGCCTTTCCTCGAGAGGCCAGAGACCAACACTGGGACTGTTGGGTGAGAAATTCTTTCCCCAAATATTCCAGAGGAAGAGCCTGTGGGGATGGGGGAAGCCGGTTCCCTGGGCGGTGGGCCTCTCCGCCTGGCTGGACCCCTGCCTCGGTCTCGCAGACCTGTTCAGCACCACATGCCCACCTTCTCTGAGCTGTTTTTAACAGGGGGTGGTCCCCCCAGGGCCGGAACGAGGCTCCTAGTGCTCAGGCCGGATCCTCTCTCTGCCCCCAGCCCGCCACTTCCCAGCTAGAATGGGGGCGGGGCATGCTTGGTTCACTCCTCAAGCATTTATTGGAAAACCTCTTACGTTCCAGGAACTTCTGCGGTTACCTGAATCAACCAAGTAGCCCAGAAAGTGGTCACACTGACCCGGCTCAATGCTACGATGAGCAAGGAAGCGGGGTGGCAGATCTGAGGTTGCGCGGGGTCTGGTGGCCGTTCGGACTCACCCCTGACCGTGGCCCGCGCCGTCCGGCCCGCAGCCCCCTCCTCACCTCTGCGCCCGCTTCCCCCCACACCTCCCCGTGGTGTCGGAAACGGTCGGTTTACGGGGTGTGACCTCTGGGAGAGGCGGGTCCCCGCTCATCCGAGCATCCCCACCTGGCACAGAAGATGCGCTCGGTAAATGTTGGGTGCAAGAGTGGATAGATGATGGATGAATGCGCGTGCAAACACACCCGCAGGCTGGCCACTGGCGGGTCCGGGCGCCGAGTCCCTCCCTGCAGCTTCCCGGGATGCCGAGCGAGGCAGGTGGGGGAGGGATTTCAACGAAGCCGCCCCCGACTCCGTCAGGCTGCGGGCGCCGCGGCGCCCTCTGGGAAGAGTAGTTCGCGCCTGCGCCCGGCTGGCCGCCGAAGCCGGGGGTCTCCGGGCGGAAGCCCGGCCACGTCTCTTGGAGTGGGGGGCGCCGGGCGGCCGGGGCGAGCCTGGCCTCGCCTCTCGCCCACTGCCCGAGACCCCCCAGCCCCGCTTCCGTCCGCGCTGACCTCGGTCGCCGCGGTCCCCGAGGGTCGCCGCACAGTCTGCGGGCGGAGAGCGGGCGCCGCGGGACGCGCCGGAAGCTGAGAGCGGAGGTTGAGTCCTGGGATGGCGCGCCAGGTACGGCGAACCCAGGAGGATAGAAGGACCGACGGACAACTCGGCCCGTCGGCTCTGCGCGGTGTGGTGCCGTCCGGCGGGGGGGTGGGCGGGGGGAGCGGACAAAGACCCCGGGACCCGCCAACTTTGGGGTCGGGCTGTGTTCGGCCAGGCGGGCCTGCAGCGCAGGATTTTCTGCCGAGAAGCCTCGCTCCTCGGCCGACCCCAACCCCTCCCAGCCCTCGTCCCCCAGGATCCTGTACGTGGAGCCCGTCTCCACCTTTGGGAACTCGTTCCTTTGGCTTCGCATCGCCCTCCCTCGGCGTGGCTTCTTTTAGTTACTAGTTATCCTGGCAGCTGTGAGCTCGAAGGCCTCGGGAATGAGTAAATCTGATGCGTTTATTCTCGGTAGGACCCTGGACCTTTGGGGAAGGGGGCATGAAACAAGGTCCCAGGTTTTATCCAACCAGGTGTGGTGTGTAGATTCGAGAGCTGGAGGAAGAGCCCCATCCGTCATCAACTGGGCAGTGTGGGCGAGTTGCGTGTGGGGCTGGGAAGGTGCCAGGAAAGCGTCATGATACCAATGGAGAATTGTTGCACGTTCCTCCGGGGGAGCGCCGCAGCCAGTTCTGTAATTTTGGTTTGGCCCGTGAGGTTGGGCCAACCTCAACCAATTGTAGACTCCATAGTTTGGGGGTGGGTGGGTATTGAGATGGTGGGTGGGCATTCTGTGGCCGAGCAGAGCCCTCACTGTACCAGACCCTCCTGTCATTAATGGCCCACAGGCTCTTGGGAGAAGCCAGGAAAAGGGAGTTGGGGGAGCAGAGGCAGCCTTCCTTGCAGC
This sequence comes from Mungos mungo, assembly GCA_004023785.1. Lineage (NCBI taxonomy): Eukaryota > Metazoa > Chordata > Mammalia > Carnivora > Herpestidae > Mungos > Mungos mungo. Next base: position 44,963 of record PISW01006579.1, read on the forward strand.
TCTGGCTGTGGGGTTAAGCAGCCGAAGGACCCTCTTGCTCAGATTATGTCCGCTGGTCCTGTGCTAGGCCCTCATGCTGCAGTTTCCTCTTCTACAAAATGAGGGGTTTGAACCACCGGTTTTTCAGATCTGTTGTTCCAGGAAGGATGTGCCCTCACACCTTGTAGTTTCATGGAGAAGGTGGCTCGAGTGGCCTTGGGGAGCAGTAGACAACAGTCAGATGAGTAGTTACAGGGAAAGCCTCCTGTCTTCCTGTCCAGTGTGTCTCCCAAATACCCAGGGATGTGTGGGCACAGCTCATAAGTGGGGAGCAGCAGGGCGCAGGGTCCGATCTGGGAACCCAAGCCCGAGGCACTCTGGGCGAATGGGTCTAGGCCCGGAAGGACAGTGGAAAGATGGACTGGTCCTGTGGGGCAGAAGCTGTGGTTTTCATGCTGGGCGAGTGGCAGAGTAGAAGGCATGCTTTAGGAGGACCAGCATGGCGGCAGTGGCCAGGAGGCTGCACAGTTACCGCAATCCTGGGTCAATCCAGAAAGCTTTTCTCCTATTGGCGGAGGGAGGGAGGCCTGAGAACCACCGAGGAGGTGAGGTAGGGCTCGTGGAGGACAGTGGGCCCAGGCTGCCAGCCCACAGCATGTTTCCCTCTCGTGAGGCAAGCATCTGTGCCTTGCGTGTTTGCATCCCTTACACACACACTCCTCACTTTGCCTCTGCCTTTTCTGGGCAGAAGTTGGCCATTGCTCGAACCACTTACCCTGGCCACAGTCAGTTCCCGTTTCCATTTTACGAGAACTTCGTCCTGAAGCATTTGTCTTGAGGCTGAGATGGTGAAAGGCCTGGAAACCATCCCTTCTAGATGTCTAAAAGAGTTGGGTGTATTTAGCCAGGAGATAAAGAGGCACTGGAGGTCAGGAGTAGTGTGCGCGGAAGAGCTCATTCTGTGTAGCCAGAGGGACAGCTGGACGTCAGCCGATGGATTTGGCCGCTATAATACGAATCGTGACACTGAACTGCGTTCTGGCATTTGGTCCAGGCACTGCCTATATTAATTCATTTAATCTTCACCACATCCTAGGCTGTAGGTCATTATGATCCCAATTTTATAAATGAGTTCGCCGAGGCGCAAGTGGGTTAAGTAGCTTGGCAAGGTGCCGTAGCGAATGTGAAGCGCAGCCGGGACGGGAATGCTGGCGGCCTTGCTCCTGAGGCCCAGCCCCAGCTCCCATGCTGCACCTTGTCTGTGTGTCCAGAACCTCTGAAGGGCCAGATTGGGCCGGCGATAGGACCAGCCACCGAGAATGTGGTGAGCCACCCGTTACCGAAGGCGTTCAAGTGGAAATTGAAGAGCCATCCTGTTTTGGGTGGAAATTGGCATTTCACGATCCCTGCTCCTTAAAGGTCCACAGTTACCCGTGATTTCTAGTTCACAGACCCACTTTGCTGGAGAGCTGGCTCCTACGAAGGAGGGCCGAGCCTGTTTTCTCTTCCCCCACGTGCTTTTCCTTTCCAGCAGGGCTGGGCAGGACTCCAGCCTGTGACCGGACAGTCATGCTCCCCTGTGATTCTAAGCCGAGAATGTGTCAGAATCACAGGAGGTGTGAAAATGTAGATTTCTGGGCTTACTCCTGATTCAGTAAATCAAGGGAAATCAGCACTGATTATAAGCAAGCGGAAGTAAATCATTTGAGCCTAAAAGCGCTTTTGTTTCTTCAGTCCTCATGTTATAAAAAGCTTCTGATGGGAGAAGTTGACTTTACAGAGTATTTTTCCCTCGCTTTGTTAAGCAGAGAATTTGTCTGCCGACACCTTGGGACAAACTAGCTCCCCAGGAGAACTGTCACTTGGCTGGGCTGAGTCCTTACTCCCACATTCCCCGCTCTGGCGGGAGCAATGCCATTTGGACTCTGCCATTTAGTGGTGGCTACAGGGGCATTTATTTGTACTGAAGAGCCGTCACAACAACCTTTATTGGGTAATAATAATTTTTAAAAATTAGAGAAGGTCAATCCTTGTTTTCTTAAGGTTTACCAATATCCAAGCGTCAGCTCAAAGGCCCCCTGTCCTAGACTTGGCCCTGTGGTTGTCTGCCAACTTGGCACACTGCTTCCCGACTTGGTGCTTTGGAACCTTCGCCCCGCACGTGGGGTAACGGCGTCTGACCAACTTCCTGTGTCGATCTGTTTCGTTAATCAGTGAGAGATCGGAAAGCTCCGAAACTGGAAAGATCACACTTCTGCCAATGCCTGGGTCCCTCGAGAACAGAGCCTGTGCGACACACATCTCGTTTAGCATCCAGCAGGGCGCCTGTCACACGTGCATGTTAAAGTTAGGGCTGATGGGGAGAGGCCGATGGAGCCGAGGTCGGCCGAGTGTCTGCTGTACCTGGTGCGCATGTGAGATAGCGTGCGTTGGGGAAACCTAGCCGATGCAGAGAACGATCTCCAGCCGTCGCCGGCAGGTAGGGAGATGTTGGGGCTGGCTGCAGTTCCCATCACGGTCCGTGTTCCATAGAGAGGGAAAAGGGAGAGGGTCAGTTATCATCCCCGGTTGGGGAAGCAGCCTTGTTAGAAAGTGGACCTTCCGTAGCTCGTAGCTGGTAGCAGCGTGTCCTTCCCTAGAGCTGACTTGGACCTGCTGAATGATGTGTTGAGCTACCAAAAGGTGACGAAGACATGAGCCTTGAGACTAGCCCGGCTTGTCTCTCCTTGCTGGCCTCCTGGGAGTATGTTTTGGGTGGAACCCTTGTTTAGCGGGTGTGCAGCCTCAGGTGGGTCCGTGCCCCCAAACAGCTCGCTCACATCTGCCCCCTGGTGTGGCCGCCTTCTCCAGGTGGCTAATCTTTCCCACCGGGCTTAGTTTGACTAGTTTCCAAGTTCTGGGGATGTCTTGTTTTGCTCTGGTGTATTGACCAGAATGAGAGTTTAAGACAAATGTGTGTGGTTAGCCTAAAAGGGTGAAATAACTGAGCTCATGGCCCATCCCTGTTCCCTCCCCACCCTTCCTCAGCTGTAGCACTGAGAGAATGGGGCAGTTAGAAGGGGGTGCCCACCTGATTGAGTTTGGGATCCCCCTTTTTAATGCTGAAAACTCCCCCGAACCCTACATAGTTGTATCCTTAGCACAGTAGATTGCAGTCTTTGCAAGTATTTTAAAAGAAGTGTTTTCAGTGTTACTTTTAAATCTTTAAAAGTGTTTTTATTATTTATTTATTTTGAGAGAGAGAGCATGAGTAGGGGAGGGGCAGAGAGGGAGGGCGAGAGAATCCCAAGAGGGCTCCATGCTGTCAGTGCAGAACCCGATGTGGGGCTCGATCTCACGAAGTGTAAGATCATGACCTGAGCCAAAATCAAGAGTCGGACATTGAACCGACTGAGCCATCCATACACCCTTTTCAGTATTACTTTTAAAGGACACGCACACAATCATCACAACAGCATCTGTGTAAGTTTACACATAGTCATCAAAGAGTGCAAGCAGAAACGTGTGTTCAGTCAGTAAGACAGTGTTTTTGCCCCTTCTGACACTGGGCGTGTTAGGCCAAGTCTGAGGCTCTGGGTCTGTGCAGATGAGAACTTTCTGGCTGCGGTGTCTCCCCGCTCCATCAGCCCTGGGGTTCCCCCGCCCAGGAGGGAGAGAGGGAGGAGGATGTAGCCAGGACCAGAGAGTGTAGCAAGGCAGTGGCTGTGGACTCTGGGAAGGAAGGGAGCGGCCTGAGCAGTGGGGTTTCAAAGCCAAACAAGGCGGGGCCATCCTCTGAGCCCTTGTGTGCTCGTGTCTGGTCAGGAAGTGTAATGGGACCCTGTATCGGGGTCCCCAAGACCACTCCAAAGTCAGTGGTTCACTAGGAGGACTCCCAGGACTCAGCATGGAGTCGTATCTGCACCTGTGATTCATTACAGTGAGAGGACACAGCAAAATCAGAGGGCGAAGGCACAGGGGACAAAATCCGGAGGAAACCAGAGTGGGCTTCGCGTCTTCTCCCGGAGGAGTCACTCGGGATGTACTTAATTCTTCCAGCTAAGTCGTGACAGCAGGTGTGACATGTCTATCGGGGGCGCCTGGCTGGCTCAGTGAGTAGAGCGAGTGACTCTTAATCTCTGGGTCGTGAGTTCAAGCCCCATGTTGGGCATGGAACCTACTTCAAAAAAAAAAAAAGAAGAAAGAAAGAAAGAAGAAATCTGGTCTATGAGGAAGGCACAGGGTTTTCACTGGTGCCTGGCACATAGGCACTCCCACCTGGCGCAGGCCAAGATCCCAGAGCCCCGGAATGAAGGTAAATGTTCAGCATAAACCACACTGTGCAAATAGCCCGGGCCCAGTGAACCACCCCTCTGAAATCCAAGTTCCCCAGCACTGGCCAGGGCCACGGCGGCCTCAGGCCTGCTCTGCTAGCTGTTACGCACAGACCCTACCATTGGCCACGTTGTATATGTCCAGAAGCCAGGAGGAGATGGGGATGGCTCTTGGAAAGATGTTTTTGAGGATGTCTGAGCATGTTCCTGGAAGGGAGCAACCATACGTGGGCCGGAGAGGTGGAGATTAGCTCCAGAGAGTCTGCCGGCTGGCCGAGTGGGCTGGAGAGAGAGGGCGGGAACCTCTGGACCCAAGGCAGGTAGTCAGTGGGGAGGCTGCCTCAAGCCGAGTGTGTGGACCGGGTCCCGACCAGTTCAGCAGAGGAGCGGAGGGGAGGGGTCCTGAGCATGCCATATGCCCTGTCCAAGGGTGGCGGGTCAGGTGGGAAGCAGATGCCGTGGGTGACAGTGCTGAGAGTTGGTAGCAGTGATGTTAAGTTTTAAAGTCACTGACTTGTGATGACATGACCAGGCAGGAGATTAACTGCTTTATTAGGAGGGCTTTCATTTTATTCAATTTTTTTTTCTTACAAAGAGTTGAGTCTCTGGTTCTACACCAGAAGGACCCTTCCCACCATTTACATTCTGTTTGCTTAGTTTACTCTAAGTTAATTTTTACTATAATTTAAAATCCATGCCTATCTCATGCTGGTCATCTGGGGTCTCCTGGCCATTATAAAGCCCACTTAATGATTATTTTTAAAGAAATCGGGACAAAATGTTTCTTTTATCGTACAAAGCAGGGTGCTTTCTAAGGGTGATCCCAGGTTTCTTCAGAGCCCTTAGCGGAATGGGTAACAGTATACCAGGCTCCACGCCTAAAGGGCCAAAGATGAAGGTCAGGAAGGGGGCTTCAATGGGGGAGTGCGGAGGTGGGAGCCCGGAGCCCCGCACGGTGGCCTGGAAGGGCATGGGCCGCATCCTCTCCTGTTAGAGTATAGAGCCCTCGAGCTGCATGGGCTTGGCGGTGAATGCTCTGGGTCACGGCTATGGCAATCACCGTGGCTGGCCGGGGCCCTGAACGTCAGCTGAGACCAGGAAAGTGAGGGCAGGCTCAGCCCTGCACAGGCCTGGATTCGGATAGAACAGCCGGAAACCAGAGTCCTCCCTGGCCAGGCCGGAGGGTCTTTAGAAGAACTATGGCTGTAAGGTTTGGGGTCTGAAGTTCAAGGGCCACGAATACAGCACAGGTGCATTGGCTGCTGCTTTTCTTCATTCACGGTCACACAGCCATCTATCTGTCCTAGCAAGGAGGGGCAGGTGCCTCCTCTAGACCTGCGAGCTGTTTTAGGTTTTCTCTCCCCCCCTCTTCCTTGGGGTGGGACTGGGAAGAGCAACAAAAGCATCATTTGCTTGATTTCTGACTGTTGGGTTATCCCCACTGAAAAGCGGGTACCTCATTCGTTGTCATCCTTAGTATCTATTCTACGCGTAACCTTTTTTATATGCCGTAGTGATGGGATCCCAGGTCCTTCCACGCTCATGGAGAAGTTTGCATATTACCTCCAGTGGTTCCCCAACATGGTGAATTTAGGACTGGCTGGGGTTCCCAGCCTGGAGTTGACCTTTTCTTAGGCCCAGGCTGAGGGCCACAGACTGTATCAGCTCCTCTGGGACGCTCGTTAACAACGGACTACAAACCAGCTTACCCAGCAAGTGACTCCTCTTGCTGTGCTGGAGGTGACGGGACCCAGGGTGTGGGCAGGGCCTGGCCCCCTCGCAAGGCTCTGGGGGAGGCTCTTTCCCCTCTCTCCCAGGTTCTGGTGGCTCCAGGCCTTCCATGGCTTGTGGCTGCGCCACTTCTGTCTCTGCCTCCCTTGTCACCTGGCTTTCTCCCCATGTGACTGTGTCTCTCCTCTTTTTATGCGGACGTCGGTCATACTGGGTTAAGTATTACCCACCAGGATGACCTCACCTTAGCCACATCTGCAAGGTGGCTGTGGCCCCCCTCTTTGTACAGACAGTCTAAACCCCGTCCCTGTCTCTTGAGCAGATTCCCATCCCCCCTTCACCTGCCCCCACGTGTCAGCCCCCCGCTGCACTCTCCCTGCCCCCCACTTCCCGATGTACCCCTGGCGTCACCGGGTGGGAACCACCAGCTCCCCTGAGGCTGTGCCCACAGGTGTCCGTGGCCTTCCAGGACCTGGCCGTGCGCTTCTCAGAGGACGAGTGGCAGCTGCTGGGGGAGGGGCAGAGGGCACTGTACCGGGACGTGATGCAAGAGAACTACGAGACGCTGCTGTCCCTGGGTAAGGAACTAGCGCCAGCCGGGTCTCGAGTGGCCCTGGGCCCGCTGGGCCTTTGTCTTACCTACTAAGTGGACACAGTTGGAGGTGGTGTTCCAGGAGCCTCAGGCCGAGCTGGGTGCCTCGCTGATCTTTTGTGGGTTCTGGGTGAGATTCGGCGGGGGCGCTCCTGAGTGGGCCGAACTCCGAGCAGCGCCTTTGGCCCTGCAGTTGTTGGGGTTTGGGTGGTTCCAGATGCGTGATTGTGTGTAGTCAGGTGGAGGCCAGCTTCCATGCCCAGGGGGCTGTCCCTCCCTCTTCTCTTTCCCAGGGACCGCCGAGCTGCTCCCCTTGTCTGCCTTCCTGTCTCCTGCGGAGCCTGACCGGGCCATGGAAGGCGGGAGCTGCGCTGGTGAGGGGCAGGAGCCCCCTGGGGGACAAGGGTCCCTGGGTGAGTGATGCTGGCAGATGCGGGACAGTTCCCCTGCCCCAGGGGGACTCACTCTTGTCCCTTCTGTTGTGTGGTCCTCAGCCCCTGGCTCTGCTCGGGGACCACTGTGACCTCAAGCATTGCTGTGCTCTACACCCAAATCCCTCTGCGACCTTTCAACCTTTGCCCCCCTGGGCGGGGAACCTGGCACACAGTTGCTCATTGCGAGCTGTGCTAGGAAGGGGGTCACCCTTGCAGACTTACTCAAATCCCCTTCCCACCACCAACCACCACACAGCCAGCCTGCAGCCCCCGAGGGTGCTGCACAGGTCCAACGTCTGCAGACCTCAGGCCCAGCCTGGTGAGAGCGGGAGGTTACAGGTGCCAGGAAGGGCAGAGTGCCTGGCTGGCAGGGGGAAGGGAGGGGGGACAGCCGTCCTTGGCACTCCCCTTGGAGAAGTACCTCGAGTCCGAGCCCTGAGTCCTTTTACTTCTGGGACATCAGTCTCTCCTTCGCTGCTACTCACGTGGCTGGAGGGTGACGTGAGATTCGGTTTGTAGTCGGGCGCAGATGGGTGAGCGGGGAGCTGACAGGGCAGGGAGTTCACTGTGGCCTCTCCAGCAGGAGGAGCGCCCCCCCACAGCCTGCACCTCACTGCCCTGGTGCAGCTGGTGAAGGAGATTCCGGAGTTCCTGTTTGGGGAGGTGAGCCCCGAGAGCGAGAGCGGGGCAGGCGGCCCGGACGGGGTGCAGGCGAGCCCCGAGGGTAAGTCGGACAGCAGCCTCTGCACGCCTTGTGCTACCCAGTCTCTGCTGGACCCTAGGCCGAGTCGCCCGGCCCGAGAGCCCTGGGCACACCTCTGCCCCCGGGAAGGCATGGGTGGTCGGTGAGACAGTGGCCCCTGACTCTCCTCGTGTGGCTTCAGCCACACCCTCACGGCCCTATCCCCACCAGTCCTGGCCTTTGAGCCTGCCCAGTGGATGGTAAATGAAACCAAAAATGGGGGCAAGAATCTTAGGGGAACAGGACTTGGCTGTGAATCTACGTTTCAGAGCCCAGGAATGACAATGCAGAGGATACTGCCATCCGGGTCATTGTTAATGGAACATGGCAAGGAAGGGCCCGAATGGGACAATGTCGGGGGCATTTCACCCACTGCTGGGCTTAAATTCTAGCGTCCAGTGCCCTCTCCTTCCTCCACAACAGCAGCTGTGACCGTGGAGACTTCCCCTCTCCAAGGCCTGCTCAGCTGCCTTCCAGACCCGTCTCCGGGCTGGCCCAGCCTGGCCACCACGTCCTGCGGCAGCTCACCGTCCAGCGGCCTTCGGGAAGCGGGGGGACAAGGCAGCCCCCTCCCCATCAGTGAGTGCGACCCAGCAGGGGCAGGGCTCTGACCCTGGGGTCAGGGAGTCTGGACTCTGTACCCTTTCTGATCTCTCTAGGACGCGATTTCCCTAGTTGTTAAGGGGGCAGCCTCCCCAGAGAGCAGGACCCGGGCCTATCTGTAGACCAAGGGGCCGGTGTGGGGCTCGTCCCTGATCGGCCTCTGTCCCAGCCCCGCTTTGGATCACCGTGTGCTCCTGCAGGGTCAGCGGAGGGCAGCGTCTGACATGCAGGCCCAGTCGGCAAGGGGCACACCCCTATACCCCTGCTCTGAGTCTCAGACCTCCCTGCCGAGAGCAGAGGAGAGCAAGAGTCGCCCCTAGAATTTCTCTGGCATCTCATTGTACTTTTAGAAATTCTTGCAAATTTTGCATTTGTCAGAGTATCTTTTTAATTTCAAATATTTTAAATGAAGATGATAGACTAACATTGACACGCTTGAAAAACAGACTCCGTGTAGCCGGTATCGTAGGCGCCATCTGGCAGATTTGCTCTGGGGGTCTACATGCTCGGACTTGAGAGGCACGAGCACAGGACTGGGCCCTGCGTGTCAAGGCTGCTGGAGCAACTTGCTGAGCCAAAGTCAGAGGCTGGAATTGGGGGCGTTCCGGGTTATTCAGAGAAAGCCATGTTGGTGGTTACAAGGACACAGGGACAGACTCCTAGGACAAGCCCGCAGGAGCTGGCCCTGCCACCAATCCAAGTTTCCAGTACTTGGCTGCCCCCGAGGGGTTCGAGGGGCTGAGAGGTCTGTCCTCTGCGGGGACCAGTCTAGGGCGGTTCCTCGGGGAGCCGGGGCTAGAAAGACCATTCTGTCTCCCCTGTAACAGAAACCGCTGACAAACCAAGATATGCAGAGAAGGAAGGCCCGGAAGCCCCAGGTGGGGAGCCCAGCCCTCCCCCCTGTAGCCCCAGCAGGAAGAAGGGCCCCAGGAAACAGGAGAGAGGGGCCCTGGGGACAGGTGAGAGGCTGGCTTTGCGGAGAGTGGGGCGGGCGCCGGAGCTGAGCGGGGAAGGGACTGGGGGCACGTTTGGTGCTCACGGGCATGTCCGGCGGCTTTCTCCTCTCAGCCCCCGACCACCCTCTGCAGCAGGTGTGTCCCTGTCACACAGGTGGGAAGCTCAGACCTTCTGAAGGTCCCAGAGCCTCCACCACCAAGGCCGCGCTGACCTTGGCTGGCCTTGCAGGTGCCGTCGGAAGCTCTCCTGGGAACAGCCCGTTGCAAGGCCTCATCAACTGCCTGAAGGAGATCCTTGTGCCTGGGCCCCAGCATCCTGAGGTGTCCCCACGCTCGCTGGCTCCCGTCCCCGGCCCGGACACCGCTCAGCTGACCAGAGCAGAGCTGGGGCCCGGGAGCCTGCCCTGGGGAGGTGAGTCCCCGGGGACCTGTCTCCTCAGGCCAAGGTTTCTGGAGCCCCTGAGCTGCCTTTCCGTAGCGATTTCTCTGTAAATACAGCGTCTTCCCAAAGGATCGTTGCCGGCATGGCTGCGCCCGGAGCCAGGCGGCTTTCTTAGGAGGACGGCGTTCACTCAGCGCTTACGGGGAAACGCAAAAACAGACTTTGCCCGGGATCCTTTTGTTTTTGACGCATCCTAATGTGGGACCTGTGAGGGGCCGCTGACTGTCACTTCACGTTGACACTAAGTGGGTGTTTAGAGGGACTCGGGGGGTGGGGAGGCGTAGTGGGGGCGGGAGCAGCGTCCCAGGCTCTGACCCCTGTTAGCGGTGAAGACTGTGACGGGCTCCTGAAGCCTTTGAGCCTTGGTTTCCCCATCTGTAAGAGGGGACGATGGTTCCCACCTTCACGGGCCGTTGTGAGGCTCAGGTACAGGGGCGGGCTTGTGTTTGCTTGTGAGACTCTTGGGCCCGGGGAGCCATGTCCAGGTGGCAGCCTGTCCGTTCGCTTCCTTCCGCTGGCACCTGCGTCCGGCCGGCAGCTTCAGGGAGCTGTAGGGAAAGACATTTTCAAACCAAGTGCCAAGGCGGCTCGTGCAGGTCTGAAGGAGTTGCAAGAAGACCCGCACATCCAGATCTCGGGCCCTGAACCCTTTCAAATGCTTACCTGGATTGGCTGCTTTGTGCTGTGTGTGTCGTGACCGGGCTCAGGGCCAAAGTGTGTTCCTCTTCCCTGCAGTGAAGACAGAGGCAGCTTCCGGGGACTGCCCCCTCCAGGGTCTGCTGAACTGTCTGAAGGAGCTCCCCGAGACCCCGCACAGGCGCCCCAGCCCCTCCGGTGTGCGTGGGGATCCGGGGCCCTGCCAGAGGGGCCCTGCAGGTAAAGGCCACTGGCCGGGCAGGGAGGGCCCTGGGTCGCCATCCATTTCCCTTCCTCTGGGCCCTCGGGTCCTCGCCTCTGCGTGTAGCCTGGAGTCGTCACATGTCGGGGACTGTCCCCGTAAACGGGGCTTGGCGTGTTGGGGGTGCTTCATTAGTCCACAGTCGCCATCGAGCATGGCTGTCAGAGTTGGGCTGAAAGTTCCAGAAGGGAGGAAGAGATCCTAGGGAAGGGAGGAGGCTGAGAACAGAGGATATGGCTCCAGCCCAGTAGACACTTGGGGCGTGCTTTTGAATTGGGCGTTCTCCGGGTGTTCAGTGGGCTGGGGTAACGTGGCCACGCACTGGGGCTCGCTGGTACTCGGTAGCCTCTCAGAATAGTGAGAAAGTCGAATTGAGACCAGCTTGCTGGCCTTGGAGTAAAGACCCTGATTCGGTGTTGCCAGAGGAGGCCCATGTGGCTTCCCTCAGTAGAAACCTCTGGAGGCATCCCAGAGGGGCCGGGTGTCGTGGGGGGGGGGGGGAGCAGTGTGAGTCAGTCCATGAGCAGTGACTGCCTTGGAGCCAGAGAGCGCTGTAGAGGCCAGGGGGCTTGGAAGGCCCGTCCCACGCCTACAAAAGCCTTGTGGGGGCTTCCCCCAGGGCCTGGACCCCTCCAGACCCCTCCTCCCGGCCCTGGTCCAGGAGCCAGCGGCGTGCTCTCTGCGGTGAAGATGGAGGACGGCTGGGCCCAGAGCCCCCCAGTGCCTGCATCCTGTCAGCTCAGCAAATGTACCCACAGCCCCTCTGCCGCTGGCAGCCAGCAGAGCGGAGAGGCCAGAGGGGTCCAGGTGCCCAGCTGGGGCTCCGTAGCTCAAGGTGAGGCCTGGGGGCATCTGCTCGAGTCCTTCCCAGTGGGATTCTTAGCCCCACCAGCAAGGTTCCGCCCACCCATGGGGGAGGGAGCAGGTCCCGCCTGCAGAGGGTGACCTGGCAGTGACTCTGAACCCACCTCCTCCTCAATCCAGGCCCTAGGAGCCTTCCGTTGTAAGGACTTCTGTTTTGCAGAGAGCCCGTGCCCGTCAGGAAGCTGGCCCCTACGTACATGCGGGTCTCTCCACCCCACCCCTGGGCCTGGGGTACAGATTGTGTCCTTCCCCTGTAGGGACAGAGAGCTAATCGAAGTCCCCCACAGGGGGCCTGCCTGGCAGGCCTCTGTGCCTGGTGCCAGACTTGTCACCCCTGCAGAAGGCAGGTTGGGGCAAGCCAGCCTGGGGCCGGGCCAGGGGAATGTGCCCGAGATGGTGATAGGGCCATGTCCCCTGTCCCAGCCGGCAGTGCCTCGAGCTCACCCCTGGAAGCCCTGGAGGCCTGTCTGAAGGGCATTCCCCTGAGCGGGTCGTTACCTCCCCAGCCGCCGGCCACCTCTGGATTGCGGAGCCCGAAGCTGGGAGACCCTGGGCCTCAGAGGCCCGAGCCACAGCCCCGCAGATCACACAGTGAAGGTAGACGGGGCCCTGGGCCCAGGGTGGCATTTGTTCCCGTGCCCAGCACAGGGGGATGCTGAGGACGTCGTTAGGTCCCCTGCTCCTCATCCCGGCCCGGGCCGTGAGGCGCATGCCCCTCTCCAGCCCCCTTACTTAGGCCCGCCCCCAAGCAGTTCCTGACTGGGGTGGGGACCCGTTCACGTCTTCCTGCATGCCACCCCCTCTGACAGCTCTGGCTTCCCTTCTAGTCCCAGGACACCAACAGTTAGCTTCACATGGGTCTTTTAGCCAGAGCCTGGAGCCCCCAACCTACGGGGAGACCCTTGTGGAAGATCCTTTGGGGTCGGTCTCCTGGTGCCCACCCAGGGTGGTGCGGGGGGACCGCTTGTCTGGTGGCTTTGTTGTGATGTCAGCTGTGCTGTTTCCCACAGAGGTGGCCGTGGGGCCTCTTCTGGCTCTGAGTCTGCAGGGCTGTGTGAGAGGCAGCCCTGCCCTCCCCTCGGGGCCCCACAGCACCCCTACCAGCTTCTCCTCATCCAGCAGCACCGATGGGGACCTGGATTTCCAGAGCCCAGGGGGCAGCCAGGGGCGTCAGCCTGCCAAAGGTGAGCCGGCAGGCCTATGGCCCAGAGTCAGTCCTGGGAGAGGAGGCAGTGCCCTCCAGCCCACAGTGGACCTGGCCCATCCAGGCCCGGCTGCCCTGCTCAGTATCTGGAGCAGAGCTGGGGGTACTAAGGCAGGAGCAAACACAGGACTTAACTGCGGGGGGGGCAAGGGGGTCGTGGGATGAGGGCATGGGGGATGGGGAGGGAGTGTCCATTTTAGCGACAAGGCTCAGAAGGGGCAGGACAATGTCTAAGATCTCTAAAAAACTAGAAGAGGGTCTCCTTTAGTGTCAAATTCTCCCTTATCCTAGCCACAAAGAAATGCCTATAATATCAAACTGACCTCTGACTTAGGAAAAAAGTTTCTGAGGGTCAGATTCTTGTAAAGCCATCCTAAGGAGTGTCTGTGGTGCCCTGCGTCTCTCCTAGTTCCCCCCATGGGGAGGGGGGCATCTGCCATGAGCTGTCACACCCCTTTGGAACCTTGCAGGACTCTGTGGGGTCCCCTCTTGATTTTTTTCCCACTTGAATAGTCCAAGCGCTGCCCTGTCCGCAGACACTCAGTCCCCCGTTGCTCCCCTCGCGTGCCGTCTGTGGAAAGCCTGGAGCTGCCCCAGGACCTTGCACCAGCCTAGCTGGGACCTGCAGACACCCCTGGGGAACCAGTATCCCCGGCACCCGGATTCCTGCATCCCACCACGGTCAGCTGCTGGTGTGGGGGCTTTTTCCTCCCCAAATGCAGCCACCTTCTCTTTTTAAGGTTTAGTCTTTAATAGGTAATCAGAGGGTTTTGTTCAAAAGCGAAGACAGGTTGTGTAGGAGAGACGATGTCCCCTTGTCCCCTGCCCTCCTGGGTCACCACCGCTGTGAGCTCTCACCTTGGGGGGGCAGGCGTCCTCTGCGAGACCTAGCTGCTTGTGCCCTTGCCCAGGCGGCAGTCTGCTCTGCACAGCTCCCCCGCTCCGATTTTTGTTGTACCCTTTGCCTCTGGCACTTTCCTGAACTTCCTCTGCCTGTTTCTTGGACGCTAGCAGCCCCCCATTCTCTGTACCGCTGCAGTGTCCGTCACAGGGCTTAGCGCGTTGCTTATTTGGGCGGCCTCTCCTGGGGCACCTTGTCTTCTAAGAATCCCAAACTGCAGGAGAGTCTGAGCCACCTTTTAGAAGCTCACGCAGCTCCGCACTGCAGCTCTATCTGTTGCTCTGGAGCTCAGGAGCATCACATTTTGGGCTGCTGTAGTTGAACTTGGCCATTCCAGCACCACCCAGCAGCCCAAAGCTCCAATACCCTCTGTTTCTTTGGGCCCGGCCTGGCCCAGCATCCACGAACGCCTGCAGGGAAGAGCGTGGCCACGGCGTCAGCTCCCGTAGGAAGGGCCTTTCCTTCTCTGGGCTTCTGGTCCACGTGCTTCCTGCGGCATGCCCTGCTCGGCCCCTGGAATGCGATATTTGCAATGTAATTGGTTTTGTCCCAAGTTATAGCTGCTCTGGCGCTGGCCTCCTCAGCCTGCTGCGTCACGTCCAGGGGCGAGGGCACGCGTTTTCCTCTGAGCAGCGGAGGGAGCCTGCCCGTGGCGAGGCAGACGGTGGCATCCCTCGGAAGGGTGCAGCAGGGTGTCAGGAGTGCGGCCTGTGCCTGTGACTCGTCTCCCGGCTCAGACAGCTTGGCCTCTAATGGGGCCTGGCGTGACAGGTCCAGGGCTCTACGGCCTCCTGGGGTCCTGGCTGCCCTGCACACCAGGGTGTAGCCAGGCTCCTGGGGTTCGCAGAGACTGAGCTCTGGCCATCCAGGATTGCAAATACTGGTTTTTCGCAGGAAGCCCAGTGGGAAGCTCCCCGCTCCAGGGCCTGGAGAACTGTCTCCGAGAGATACCTGTGCCCCGGCCGCAGTCAGCCTCGTCCTGGTCCTCTGCGGGGGACAGGGGGCCACAGAGAGCGGAGCCCAAGAGCTGGACGGCAGACAAGGAAGGTAAAGCACAGCCGACAGTGTCCTAGAGCAGGACAAGGGGACTCCCACACTGCCAGCCCCAGCCCTGCCTCCCTGCGCGGCCCGCAGGCCCACATCCAGCCCCTGGGCAGGGGCTTGTGGGTGCCAGGATCTGAGTGGTGGGCACAGTCGGGGCGGGATACTCAGCCCCACCACCTGCTGCTCCGGGGCCAGGCCCGATCTTCCCATCCTGGCTGTGTCGGCCCCGCATGCCTTGGTGTCCAGCCCAGTTGCTGAGCTGTGGGGCCCTCAGGAGCCCAGGTGGCTGGCTCTGGGGATGAAGAGGTCCGGGAAGATTTGGGCGGCTCCCGGGAGCATCTGTAGGCCTGGTGTGTGTCCCGCCCCTGGAGCTCCTGTGCCCGAGCAGCCAACAGTGGCAGAAACGGTTCTCTGCCCGGGGACTTCCTTGCCTCAGTGCCCCACGGGGCTGACGGGCCTTTCGGCTTCTCACTGAAACAGGACTGAGGGGCGAGGCCTGTGAGCCCCCCAATCTGGGACAGACTCAGGGGGAGACACCCAGCAGGAGCTTCCGGCTGGCCAGCCCACAGGCACTGACCTCTGACAGTGTCCCCGTCTGCTACCAGCGAGGGCTCAAAGACCACGGGGCCACCAGGCCGGGACCGTGGAGGTGGCTCGAAGACGGTGAGCTGACATCTCCCCCCGTGTTTAGTGGCAGCTCTTCCTTCCAGACACAGCCCTCTGCAAGGGACTTGATTTCCCCCCACCCCTGTTCCTTCAGTCTCCCGCCCATTGCGCCGGCCTTGCGCTTCACACCATGAGCTGGGTGCTAGAGCTGGTGGGCCCCCAGAGGCTGCTGGCCAGAGCACCTGGGGTGTGCCAAAGGGACACTGTGACCGGGTCGCTGAAAGGAAGGCGGGAGAATGGTTTTTATGTGGCCATTGGGTTTCTCTGGGAGCCAGGTGGGCGGGGGGTGGGGGGGGCGTCTCCCTCCTCCGTGCCTCTGCTCCTTGGCACTTACAGCAGTGTCCCACCAAGCCCGGCCAGAGCAGCCTGTCAGGGTCTGACTTGCTGGGCTCCATGTGGTATTTCTGAATATTCCCAGCAGAAAAGAACTGGCTTTGGGGGGTTCCTGTAGATGTGACCGAGTCTCTGCCCTGGACCGCTGGTCCTTAGTGGGGTGCTGCTGGGTGCGGGCCTGGCTGGAACGGGGGATGTGTGACTTCAGGAAGGTTCCCTGCTGGCTTTCCAGAGCAGCCCGGCCAGGCTCGGCCTCGCTTCTCTCCGCCTTGCGGCAGGAGTGGGAGCTATGGAGGGCCGTCGGCCGAGCCGGAGGGGGGCCAGCGCTGCACGCCCGCCTGCTCGCTAAGGCAGAGCGTCCTCCCGAGTGCTCTGCTCTTGTCATTGCGCAGGGGCGGCCGCGAAGCCCTCCCCGCTGCACTGCCTGGAGAACTCCCTGAAGGGGATCTTGCCCGGGAGGCCCTTGCGCTTCGCCTGCTTGGCCGGCCCCGGCCCTGGCTCCGGCTCCAGCCCCGGCCCCGGCTCCAGCCCCGGCCCCGGCTCGGGCTCCAGCATCAGCAGCTCGGAAGGAGAAGAGTTCTGGCAGCTGCTCCCGCAGGGTGAGCTCGTGGGGGCGAGAGGAGGCCGGGGAGCCAGGCGCGCCAGGCGCAGCCTCCGCCCTCACCACTGCTTTGGTTGTATTGCCAGAGAGGGACCGCCTTCCGAGCTGCAGGCGTCCTGGCCCCCTGTCCCCACGCCCTGGTGGCGCCCCTGCCAGCAGCAGCCCGAGTGAAGGCCCACGGAGAGCGGAGCCCGGGGCCCCCTGTGGCCTCCATACAGGTGAGCCCGGGGGTCTCCTGAGAGGGGCCTGGAGCCCCACGTTGCTTCATTCTTGCCAGAAAGTTCTCTACTTTAGTCATGCTTGAGTTCCCTGTAAGATGAGCTGTGTCTAAGAGAGGACATAGGGCACAGGGCCCCAGGACTGTGAAACAGGCATGTTTAATTAGAAGCCTGGCAGTGAACTCAATATGTGTACATCCCACGCGTGTAATATAAACACTGTATACGCGCTAATAGTGTCTGGGTGCACACGTACCGCTGTGTTGGTCCCACCTGTCCGTAGTGCCGCTCTCAGCGAGGAAGCCTGAGGCACTCGCCCAGCCCCTACTCGTGGGCAGCCCCACAGGGCCTGTCCCTTGTGGTTTTTCTGTCATAGGATGCATGTCTGCAAAAACCATCCGGGAACTTGGAGGCACAGGATATATTGCTCACAGGGCCTGCAGGGTGCACAGCAAGCCTGCGGGGCACACAGTGTGGCCACAGGTAGAGGGAAAGGAGAAGAGTGTGCGGACCTGGGGCTCTGCCGCCAGGGCGAGGCGTCTGGCTTTGTCCGGTTCTCTCTTGATGCATCGGAGCGGGAGTTGGGACCCAGGAAGGGAGAAGCAGGAGGCTCAAGCGGCCAGTTCCCTGAACCTAAGTGACGTGGGCCTTCCGAAAGCCAGACATTCACGGGTCAGGCGGGATTGCTAGATACCATGTCACGCAGCCAGCGGCGTGTGTATCTGTGGCGGAGGGACGGCTCGGCGACCAGAAGCCCAGCGTCAGGCACTTAGGCTGCATGTCCGTGTATGTGTGTGTACATATGATGATGATGATGATGATGATGATGATGATGATAGTTATGTGTGATTTCAAAATTTGATAATAAACAAACACAGTGTCCACAGTGAGACTCTTCCCCCTGGGAGAACGTTGAGGTTGTGCAGTCAAGATGCTGGGAAAGCTGCATGCCCTTGCGGGCCGCCTCGCCTCTCGGTCCAAGCCTGACCCAGTGTGTGCTCCCAGCAGGCAAAGCCGAAGAGAAGACGGGAGGCAGGTCCCAGTTGCCCTGGAGAGAAGTGCCCTCAGAAATCCTGGGCCGGTCTCGCCCCCTGGGCAGCGCTGCAGGAGGTAGGGGTGGGGTGAGCAGTTGGGGAAGGGAGCTCCCCCCAACTCAGGCCTGCGGCTCTGCACAGTGCTTGGCTCCCGGCCAGGCCATACCTGCGTCCCCCACCGCTCAGTGGGCCTAGTTGGGCACGACAGTGGGGGATGAGCATGGAGCAGATTCCTGTGGCCCACAGGGCGCCCCTAGCGTGTTCCAAGGAGCCTCGTGGCGGCGGTGGGGGGGTGGGGGCTGCCCATCACCGCCCTCTCCATCTGCTTTCTCCGGCCTCCTCATCGTGGTAGAGCTGGAGGTACCAGGTCCTAGCTGCAGAAGACTCCAGAACTGATGCAGTCCGCTCTCATCACACATGCCCCAGAGGCCATTCAGCAGAGCCAGACTCCCTGACAGTCCACGTGTGTCCATCTCGCATCTCATTTAACCGTTGCTCGAAAGTGGAAAGTTCACTTGTTTTTAGGCCATGTCCAAATACCCGCGTGTCAGAAGGGCCCTGCATAGTGACATATACCCACACCCCGGGGTGCTCTGTGCTCTTTCTGCAGGGGCAGCTGTGAGCCTCTGCCCTGCCCCTCAGCTGGAGACCAGGCCCCCGGCAGGGCCCTGCCGGCCCCTTGAGTCGGCCCATGGGCCCCTGTCCTGGAAGCCCGGGGTCAGTGAAGAATCCAGAGGCCTGGGGCCTGGAAACGGAAGACCAAGTGTTGCAGGTGAGCTCGTGGCTTCCCCGTCCCCTCGGGTCATCAGGGGCCCTGCAGGCGCGGCGTGGGCAGGGGGTCCGCGTCTGCGGTGGTCGCCTGCTTCCCTACCACTCAGCTCCTTCCCGCGGGGCAGGCTGGCCAAGAGCTCGGGGGAAGCTTTTTCGTAGCACCGTTCAGGCTCGTTGGGTCGTAGGTAGGAAGAGTCTCACCTTGATTTCCAGGCTGCTTATTTCATTTCAGTGTTTTCTAACAGAAATAGCCGGCTTGTTCATAAAAGTACTCAGATACTTTTTAGAGGCAAGGCTATCAGAGTAAATAATGCCAAGAGTTCAAGGAGACTTTACCGAGAGACGTGGAAACCGAGGCCCAGTAATGTTGCGTGATCTGGCCAAGGGCGTCCCAAGAGATGTGGTTCTGCTTCACACCTGACCTTGAGGAAGCTCCCCCCCCAGACGCATTAAAGGCGGGGGAGGGCCTGGCACTCTGTCTCCCTGTAGCATACGCTGTATGGCTGTATGTGGGGGAAGCTCCCCCACACCAGCACCTCCGTTGGGGCTCCCTCGGTGGCTCGTAGGCTCCGTCGCTCTGGAGGCGCAGCTCTTTAAGAGCATGGAGCTGGCCTCTCCCTCGGGCTGAGGCAGTGGCGACATCCCAGCGCTCAGCTTAGATCCTTCCGGAAGAACCTGACTGGGCAGCCCGTAGTGACCTCCGCCTCTGTTTGTAGCCTGGAGGGGCTAACAAGGGGGCAGTGCCGGGCTGGGGTGCGGATAAGTGGGGGAAAGCAGGTCTGCCCCACCAGGCCGGGTGGTAACAGGGCTTTCTAGGAGGTTTGCCCAGGGCAGAGACCAGTTCCAAGGGGCCTTCGGGTGAAGGATTAGCTGATTTTTTTTTTTTAAGTAATTTAAGATCTAAAGTCCTAGGACTCTGACTTCTGAATGGGGAGGGTGAAGGTCAGGATGGATGTACTGATGACCAACAGCACCGGGTGCCACTGCAGTCCCTGGCCACTCCCCTAGAGGCCATGCCCCAGGCTGGTCTGGCCCTCCTGGGCCCCTCCCTCTCCCAGATGTTGTCCATGGCGTTGGTCACATGATATCTGCTGAGGTTTCTCCAGGCCCTGCCCACTGATGCGCCAGGGCAGGTTTAGGTGGTCTGGGATGCCATTGTCTCCCAAATGTGGCACAAAGAACCTTTTACCAGAATGTGGGAAGGCCACTGCCTTTTAAAAGCTGAAGACCCAGTCTGTGGTTTACCCGGTATGTGAATTTGGGGAGCAGCCAGGAGACGTGCTGCCTTTGATGTCATGAGCACTGGCATTGACATTCTCAAGCCTGAGTCCCTTCTGTCCCATCTAAAGCCAGGCCTTAGCGGATGGGGAGGTTGCCAGTTACGGCAGCTGGTGGGGCCCCCTGGGGTGGGGGAGAGGATCTGACAGCCTGAGAACTCTGTCCCTGCTCTGGTTTTAGCCAGGACCCAGGGGAAGCCGCTGCCCAGAGGCCTGCCTGAGCCACCGCCCGTGGCCGCCGCCGTCCCTCCGGCTGGGCCGCGGGCGCCCCCGCAGCCGTGCCCCTGCGGGAGTTTCCTGCAGCAGGAACTCCGCGGCCTCGGCGCCGCGCTCTCGGAGAAGCTGGATCGGCTGGCCGCGGCCCTGGCGGGCCTGTCTCAGGAAGTGGCCACCATGAGGACGCAGGTGGACCGGCTAGGGAGGCGCTCTCGGGGCCCTGGGCCGAAGTGCCAGGCTTCCTGGCCGTGGGCCCTCTCCCGGGGACCTCGCTGGGCCGGTGGCCCCGCTCACAGACACCTGCCCTACGGGAGACAGAAGGGCCCGGCCAGGCCGAAACCAAAGGTCCTACGTGGCCAGGCGGAAGGCTGCAGGCCCGGTGACGCCCCAGGCCTCTCGTGCAGAAGATTCCGCCCGGTACCTCAGCTGCCACCAGATGCCCCCACGGCAGAACCTTCTGGGCCTGACTCCAGCCCTTCCCAGCAGCCCCTCTCCTCAGCGTGCGGCTGCCGTGCCGTGGTGACTGCGCATGCCTCCCTCGGACACGCCGGGGGTCTGCAGAGTGCCCCCGGCTCTTCAGTGCCTGCCGCTGTCCCCCCGCAGGACGTGGAGCCGCTCTGTGTGGCAGCTGTGCCCCCCGGGACCCGGGGCAGGCCCAAGGACCCCAGCGGCCTGAAGGCAGGAGTCCAGAGGACCGTCGAGGAGGAACTTTGGGGTGGGGGACATAGGGCCCTGAGGTGGGGGGCCCCTAGCCACCTTCTTCATCAGCTCAGTCCTGCTGAAGGCGGCCTGACCCTGGCCACTTCCCCCAGGCGCTGTCCCGCCCCCTCCCCCTGCTCCAGCCCAGCCTTCCCTGCCCCTGGGCCCTGAGGGGCTGGGAGGTCTGCCCTTGGCCCCATCGGCCTTGACTCCAGGATGCTGATTGCTCAGGGAGGCTGCTGTTTGGGGTGCATTTCTCAGCCACGCCCGTGGCCTTCTTGGCTCAGGTTCATTCAGATGTTGCTTCCCCATCTTGTCCTTCCCACTGGATCTGTCCTGGCGCACAGATGGGAAGTGCGCATGCTCACACGTGCACACTGTGCCTGCCCGGGCAGGCAAGGGCCGCTCTTCCGGGTACCTGCCCGCCCCGATCTCAGCACTAAGCAGCGCTGGGCCCCTGCTTTCCTGGTCAATAGGGGCATCGGTTTCAGTTGGAGAGAACCGAACCCCCACGGTTTCAGCTGGGTTTGCCCACGTGGAGTCTGACATTAGAGAAGTGGGGTGCTGGGGGAAAGGCCCTTGGCTCCTGGGGAAGGGGCCCAGCGGGGCTGGACCAGCACTGCCGTCGGTTATGTCACCAGTACAAGTACCCAGTTGGCTCAGCTCCTGCCTCGCCACACTTCCAGAGACAGCAGTCTCCCAGACAACCAGCTGCGGAACGGGATTCCCACAGGACTCCTGTGAAGAGCAGCTCATGGTCACCGGGCAGTTCAAACCCCAGACGTTCACCCTGACAGTGTGGAGGCCAGAGTCCAAGGTTGGAGCGTGGCAGAGGCTGTTCCTACTGAGGCAGTGAGGAGGGTCTGCCCCGGGGCTCTCTCCTGGCCTGTCCATGGTCATCTTCATGTTCAGACAGCTTTCTCCCTGGACACACGTCTCCACATTTCCCCTTCGTGTGGGCCAGGCCCACCCAAAGGCCCTCTGTGACTTGATCACCTCTTTAAAACCCTGTCTCCGAATACGGTCACATTCTTAGGTTCTGGGAGTTAAGACAACATAATTTGGGGGGCACAGTTCAAACCGTAAGACATACACTAGACTGAGTCTTCTTGAATTTGTCTTGGGAGGAGAGAGTACGACTCAGGTGTCCCTAGGCCACATCGGCCTGCTCTGGGCCCCGCCCCTCAGGTGGCATTCGGCCGTATATTGGGGGGCTCACCTGTCACCCGCCTCCTGTCCTTCCCCGGGGTCAGATCTTTCCTAGCCTTCTGTTCCCACTTTAGTCCTTACTAGATGTGGACAACTTTCGGGGACTCTCCGTGTACACTTGATGCCCAGGCAGGGCTGCCCAGCATGGGCTGGCATGGTTGCCTCTGCTGTCAGGAGTAAGGTGCCAGTGCCACCACCCAAGCCACTCGGCCCAGAGGGGCTGTGCCCCGATGGCACAAGCAATGCCTGGTCAGGGTCACTGGGGACATGTGTTGCCTGGCCTGTGCTCTTGGGTCCCCTGTGGGAGCAGCAGGCTGCTGGTGGGGGACAGAAGGGGAGGGCTGGGGCTGACAGGCACCCTGGTGGGGTCCAGCAGCGGGGCAGGGAAGTGTTAAGCGTTCTCAGGACTGGAATAAGTCCCAAGATGACTGTCACAGAAGCTAATGTCTATACAATCATATAAGTAGGATATTTGGAACAGACAGTCTTTTCACATCTAGCCGTTCTCAGTAAGAGAATAGGAACGGAAAAGTTCTAGGCTTTCTACTCAAAGGCCTCAGGAAGAGGAGTCTTTTCCAGGTTGCAGCCAGTATGCCAGAATGGCTCAGAGCCAGTAGAAACTGTAGGGCAGGGATGAGGGGAGGGGGTGGGGGTGCGGTCTGTATGGGGAGAGTGCTGTGCTCCTCTGCCCTGCCCACTGGCCTCCAGTCCCCAGGCCCCCTTCTAGGCAGCGGCCACAGACATGGTCTGCACCCACCTCTGCACCGCATTTGTGGACTTTGCCAGTATCGGCCATCACACAGACCCTGTGCTGCAGGCGTGAAGGGACAGACAAGCTCGGAGGGCGACAATAACCTTGTCCTTGCACTGCCTGCCCTTGGCGGAGCCTGCAAGAGCACTTGCACCCTGGCGGTGCCGCTCTCCACTGCAGAGGGACACGTGCCGGCCTTCACCTGCTCCGCCCACCTGGACCTCAGGGCGAGCCCGGTCTCCGCGGTTCAGATCCAATCCGATCATACAGGAAGTTCAAGGCTTTCCTTTTTTTTTTTTTATTTAAGAATGTGGAAAATGAGTAATAAAATGAATGGTAAGACGCTCCCTGGTTTGTGCGTTAGTCCCACAGGTCCACTGCCGCGCGAGCACCAACCCTCCCTTCTAGGATGACTGCTTTCTGGAAAATCGGTGTGCGGCTCCTGCACCTGCTGCACGAGGGAATGTGGTCTCTGGCAAAAGGAACTGAGGGGCCTTTCTGAACTCGGGGATTCCAGGGACCCGGTGTGGGGAGGCAGAGAAGAGTCTAGTTCTGCCTGCCCCCACCATGAGAAGTAGTCCGGCGGATGGCTCCTGGCTGGCTGAGCGCAAATCGCCCCCACCACGAGCTCCTTTCGGGGGTCCTCCAAGGGTGTCCTCCGTTGCCGCCACCGGCCTGAGGCCACTGTAAGGCGGGAAAGAGGGAAGGGGCTTAACCTGCCAATCTGAGCGGGCTCCCCGCAGCCTCCAGGCGGCCTGGGGTCCAATGGGAGGGCCCCTTCCTCATGGGGGTGGGGCCTGTGGCATCCCCTGATGTCACCACTCCCGGGGGAGCTTGGCACACTGGCAAACCAGACTTCACTCTGAATTCGTGTCTTTCTGTTTCAGGTGTGGCTTCTGTAAGAGCCCACGGTTGGATTTTGTAAAATGTTTTTATTTTATTTTGAGAGAGAGAGAAAAAGCGTGGATGTGAGGGAGGGGCAGAAGCAGAATGCCAAGCAGGCTCTGCACTGGCAGCTCAGAGCCTGAAGTGGGGCTCGAACTCCCCAGCCCTGGGATCATAACCTGAGCTGAAGTTGGATGCTTAACCAGCTGGGCCACCCAGGTGCCCTGGATTTTTATTTTTTAATCCAGCTTGACAAATTCTGTTATTTACTTGGAGTCCTTCATCCATTTGTCTGTAATAGAGGTGTGATTTAGGTTTGAATACGGCCGTCTTATTTTGTGCTTTCGTTTGCCTCCCTTGTTCTGGTCCCCCTCCCCCTTTTTTTCTGCCTGTTTTTAATTGACAGTGTTTGGGGTTTTGTTTGTTTTTAATCATTTTATTTCCCCTCTACTGGCCCCAACATTTAAAGAACTAAGAGGGAAAACATCCAAATTCACAATCGTATTTGGGAGTTTTTAGCATACTTTTTCCAGAAATTGATATAACATATCAGGAAAGAGCTAGATTTGAACAAGCCAACTAATAAGATCGGCTTGACTGATAAATATATAGAGCACTGCATCATAAGACTATAGTATATACATTGAGGCATACAGAGAACATTTACAAAAGCAAGCATACATTAAGCCTAGAGCAAATTTAAACCGAGTTAAAAGTTCTGAGATTATACAGAACATGTTCTCTGACCATACTTTACTTTAAAATATCTTTTAATGCTTCCATACTAGAAGCAATTTTTTACAATGAGAAATTCCTATATATCCAAAAAAGGAAGCATTATGCGCCTAAACAACCCATGTGTCAAAGAATAATAAATATTTTGAGTTGAAGTAGAAGAAAGTGCCACACATCAAAACTTGTAGGACTGGGTGCCTCAGTCTGTTAAGTGACTTCCTCTCAGGTCATGACCTCATGATTCGTGAGTTCCAGCCCTGCACTGGGATCTGTGCTGACAGCTCAGAGCCTGGAGCCTGCTTCAGATTCTGTGTCTCTCTCTCTGCCTTTCCCCATTCACACTTTGTCTCTTTCTCTCAAAAATAAATAAACATTAAAACATAAATTCTTAAAAAACCTTTAGGACAAAGCTAAACCAGTACTTAGAAATGGGAAGGTATGCATGGGTATGTGAAAAAAGAAAGGCTGAAAATGTAAGAGGTACAAATAGGACAGTAAAAATAAGGAATTAGTTTGATAGTGGATAGTAGAACCCAATCAGGAAAGCCAAAAACTGTTTAACAAAACCAATAAAATTGACCAGCTTGTGGTGTAATTTATCAATAAAACAAAGAAGGCACAATAACCAATCTCATAAAGGAAGAAGGTGACATCACTACAGATGCTGCTACAGACCAAAAAAAAAAAAAAAGAAAGAAAGAAAGAAAGAAAAAAGAAAAAGAAAAAGAAAAGAAAGAAAAGAAAAAAGGAAGAAAAAATGTTTCAAGCAATTTTTTGCCAAAAATTTGAAAATTCATTTAAAATATACAACTCCTACAAGAATACAACAGAACCTGAGCAGGGGAGGGGCAGAGAGAGAGGGAGACACAGAATCCAAAGCAGGCTCCAGGCTCTGAGCTGTCAGCACAGAGCCCATTGGAAGTTCGAACCCACGAGTGGTGAGATCACGACCTGAGCTGAAGTCGGATGCTTAATGGATTGAGCCACCCAGGTGCCCCAAGAAAGGAAATTTCTTAATTTGATAAAGATTATCTACAAATTAAAAAAAAGCATATAGCAAATTATACTCGATGGTGGCATACTGAAGTGTTTGCTCAGATCAGAAACAAAAGGAAGCCTAGCCTTACACTTTTATTCAGCATTATAATGGGCGTTCTAGCCAGGATAGCAATGCATGGCAAAAAGAAGGCGTGAGGATCAGAGAAGAAAGAACAGAAGAGTCATTACTCACAGGTGGGTATCTATATACATAGATAATTGAAAAGAATCTATAGATAAACGATTAACCTTAATAAGAGTTTATAAGATAACTGGCTAAAACCCAATAAACCAAAATAAGTTGTATTTGCATATATCCATAACTTGCAAGAAAATAAAAAGTTAAATTTTCACTTACAATAACACAAAATTCAAATATCTAGGAATAGTATCTACCAAAGTTTTCTTTTAAGGTTTATTTATTTTTGAGAGAGTGCACGAGTGGGGGAGAGACAGAAGATCCAAAGTGGGCTCTGAGCTGATAGCAGCAAGCCTGACGTGGGGCTTGAACCCACGAGCCATGGGATCATGATCTGAGCTGCAGTCAGATGCTCAGCGGAGCCACCCAGGTGCCCGTCCACCAGAGATTCATATGGAGAAAACTATTGCATGTTTTTTTTTAATGATTTTCTTCATTCTTCACTCCTCATAACAGTTTAGGTACATGTAAATTAGATTATTATCATTCTTACATTACAAATAAGGAAACTGAAGCTCAGAGAGGTTAATAAACTCGCTCAAGGTCACAGAGCTGGTAGGGGATGAGCTGTGTCTGGGGCTCGGAAAATCTGGCTTCAGACCAAAGTGAGGCCCTAAAACACGCTGAGTTAGTGCACACTGAAAGCTGCGTCTTCAAGCTGGATTTGGTGGAGTCTGTGGCAACTTAGGGAGGAAGGGGGAAGATCCCGTTATTTTAAAGTTTAGCCTAACCTGCAACATTTAATTGTATGATATTTGTTGACTGTCTGCTCCCTGTCCCCTGCTGATAAACTGGTACTGAGTATTTGCATAATGCTTTTACTTGGATCTGAGATACGGGGGAGTGAGGGTGTTAGAAAGAGTTTGTCAAAATGGTTCATGTACTTCTAGAACCCTTGGATTCTAACTGAAGCCATGAGCTAAAACAATTAACACTTGGGGCTTGGCGCTGTTTCCCTGCGTTAACAAGGCTGGTCATGACTTCTAAAAATTTTTTTAAATTTTATTTTTGGGAGAAAGACAGAGTGTGAGCGGGGGAGGGGCAGAGAGAGAGAGAGAGAGAGAGAGAGAGAAGCAGGCTCCCGGCTCTGAGCTGTCAGCACAGAACCTGCCTGGGGGCTCGAACTCTCGAACGGTGAGATCATGGTCGTGCCTTCTTACAGGAAAAAAGTTAGAGACCATTCCTTACTAGTCCTGGGGACTCTGTGACCTCGGACTGGTACGGAGATACCCCATTTCTGTGGTGTAAATCTGTAAAATGTTTCTGGCTTGGTGGCGATCTGGGCGTGGTCTCTAAGGTCCTGGAGGACAAGACCCTGGAACCGCTGCCCTCATTCCTGCGTGAACACTGGGATCACTGGGAGAGCTTTACCGAAATCTGGCGGGAGATCAGGTCCTCGCATTCTAGTTCTATTGGTCTGGAGAGGGGCCCAGCATTGGTACCTGTCTGTCCATCTACCTACCGGTCATCTATCAATCTATCACCTATCTATCGATTTTCAGGCCGTTGTGAGCAGAAAAGAAGGCTCTTCTAGTCTGGGATGCCTTTCACTGTCGATCAAGCCGCAGGGGACCGCTGGCTGGGTCAGACCCAGGCAGGGTGGCGGGAAGGGGCATCTCGGGCCTCCGAGGGTCCAGCTGGGATCTGGACGACAGAAGGGGCTTCGGTTCCCGGGCCTCAGCACCACCTGCAGGGAAGGACGGGCACTCACAGCCGGCGGGCGGGCGGTGCAGAAGCCGGAAGGAAAACTGAACCCTGGGGATTGGCCCCTTGGCCTAAACGCAGCTTTAAGGGCCTCTTCGGAGCGTCCACTGGCCTACGCAGGAGGCCATCCTGTGTGTCCCCGGCTCCTGCTGCTACCCTGGTGGGGCCGGGGGGGGGGGGGAGGGAAGCGGTGTGGCAGCTCCTGCAGAGACTCCCCAGAGACCACAGAACCAGGTGCTAGGCGGTGGGCTGGCGTCCAGAGCCTCCCGTGAGCGGCCGCGGCCAGCTGGGCACTCAGCGCGCTGCATTTGCCCTCGGACTCCTCTTCCAGACGGGCTGGGTTTTTCGCTGCTCCCTGGGCAGCCTGAGCCCACGCACGGGCCTTGCTGCTCCCCTCCAGAAGTATCCTTCCTCGATGCCCACATTTTGTTTGACTAAGGCCGCTTTATTAGCAAAGGCCAAGGTTGGGGCATGCCCCGAGATCCCTGCAGTCAGAAGTGAGAAAGTCTCTTCTGAATACAGCGACAGCTACCATGCCGTAAGCACTCGCCATGCCCAGGAACGGCGGGGCTTGCATGGCGTTTGATCCTCAGAGCAACCTTAAAAGGGAAGGTTTGTTATCCGTATTTTATAGGTTCAAGCCCTGAGCTTCAGAGCGGATCTGGTAGCTGGTCCTAAATCACAAATCTCATTCCAGAGTGTGGAGCGCGCGCAGTCCGGGTCCGCCCCGCCCACAACTGCTGCTCTCTGCTGCCCCCTTCCGTTGGCGGAGCCTCTGCGTGCCCACGTGACTGCATCGTTCACAGAATTCTATTAGGGGACAGTCTTCCAGGCCACTGAGGCGCCGTCGTTGGTTTAGACATCTTTCTACTGTTTGATGTTCGGCTTGCAGCGAACATCTCTGTGCTCCCGGCTTTTTTCCTGTTTTGAAATCTCCCGAAATAGGATCACTGAGTAGGTGCATTTGAGGGATCCGGACAGGGAAAGTCAAATTGTTTTGAAAAGCATAATTTTCTTTAACATTAACAGTGTACATGGCTGTATCAGTTTTACAAATATGCATCATGGGATGGAATCGTTATTTTCCCCTTTAATTTCATCCATACAGAAAATGTGAAAGGCTGGTACAATGAATATCCATTTACGCTTTACCTAGAATTCACCAGTTGTTAATATTTAGCCACAATTGCATTATCTCCCTCTGTGTCTCCGTCTGTCTTTCTCTTTCTCTCTCCGTATATATGTAGATATTTTTTCTTTTTCTCTGAACCATTGGTAGGTATATTTCAGACCTCATGGCGTTTCACTCCAAACTATTTCATCATATCCCTCCTAAGGGGAACAATAATCATACTACCACTAACAGCGCCCGGAAACTGAACGTTGATGTAATGACATTATTACACAGTGCAGAGTCTACATTCAGAGTCCCCCAATTGTCCCCAGAATGATTTTACAAGTTCTCTTTGTCCAAGATTCAACTAAGAATCATGCATTGTATTTAAAAGCCTCTCTTATGGTTTCCTTAACAATATTTTCTTTCCTCTCACTTACTTTATTGTAAGAATACAGTAAATAATACATATAACCTTCAAAATATTATGTGTTAGGTGTTATGTGACTTTCTGTTGTCGGTAAGGCTTCTGGTCAGAAGTAGGCTGTTGTTAAGTTTTGGGGGAGGCACGTTACATGTGGACTTTGGCTGCACGTGATGTGAGCGCCTTGACCCCCACCTTATTCAGGGTCCTCTGTAATGAATCGGCTGTGTGTGAGGCGAGACTTTGAGACTTTGTGTACCTTCCAGGTGTCATGGGAGGTGGATCTGTACCTTGCGGACACCTTGTGATTAGCATGCGGCTCAAAGATCCCTGTAAAATGTTGAAATTTTGTACGAAGATATGTAAGTATTTGGAGAGAGAGACAGAGAAGCCACCTGGCGTGCCCATGCCACCCCCCTCCCCGTTCGGCAGCCCACCTTCCTGTTTACCCTGACTTTGTACTTCGTGGCTCATTTACTGAACAGACAAGGCTCAGCAATGCCATCGGTGGTTTGGGGTGTCTGGGAGTGGGGGGGCCGTGAGGGGAGAGAGGCATCTGCTAGGAATGGTGGTTTCCGGCTTGCAAAGCCCTCCTTGGCCTGCTGGCCGAGGGAATGTGGCAGAGCAGCCGGTCACAACATGGACATCGGCTCTCCTCCAGGGGCAAAGATGGAGACCCAGGCAGAAGAGCCAGTGAGAAGCCCCGACCCTTCATCCAAGGCCTGGCCCCCAGGAAGGGGGAGAAGCATGCAGCCCGGGGAAGGGGCTCCCCTAAGGTGCACCCCTCATCCAACCCTGCGGTGGCCCTGGAAGGAGGTGGCCCTGGACCCCTGTTGGAGATCATGGTGACTTCACTGCCCGCCCTCGTGTTACTGACTCTGTGCACCATGCAATGCCACTTAGGAGGGGCACCGTCTTCCCTGAGGCCGCCTGGCACCTTCCGTCAGCCTTCCTCGGCCACGTGCCAGCCTCTGTGCCCAAAGCCAGCCACAGGGCAGGATGGGAGCCTCACCTCCGAGCACGTTTTATTCAAGTCAGGTGATCTAATGTTTATTCATGGCTGGGAGCAGTGGCCGAGGGGGGACAGCTTTGGGAAGGTGAGGCACCAGACGTAAAGAGACACATTGTTTCACATTCTGCAGAGGAAAGCCTAAGAAGGCCGGCAGTGGACCGAACCGTGTCCCCCCCAAGTTCACATGTTAGAGAAAGCCCTAGTCCCCAGAGCGGCCGTACTTCGAATAAGTAATTAGGGCCACAGGAGGTCACGAGGGTGGGGTCCTGGTCCAATGGGATTAGCGCCATTATATTAAAAAAATAAAAAAGAAGAAGAGGCACCAGAAAGCTCGCTCTCTCCTGACGTGAGAACATGGCAAAAACGCAAGCCAGCAAGAGAGGCCTCATGGGAACTGGGCCACCGGCACCTTGATCTTGGACGCCCAGTGTCCCAAAACTGTGAGAAATACATGGCCGCTGTTTGAGCCCAGCCTGCAGTATCTTGGAAGGCAGCCTAAGATGATGAAGAGGCTAGAAAACACGATGAAGGCCTCACTGCCCATTCCCCGAATAGGCGATGGTAGCTAAGCGCTAACCAAGTAAGAGCTGATGTGACACAGGGGACGTGTGCCCGGGGAGGCCTCTGTGTGGGTCGATTCACTTAAAGCTCTCAGGACGGGCTAGGGGCTGGGGGCCTTGGCGCTGGTGGTCTCTCTATTCTGCAGATGGAGACAGGGTGGCGGGACCAGTATGCGGCGGAGCCCGGGTGTAGACAGGTTTGGAGTCAAGAGATCCGATATGCCGACCTCCCCCCGCCACCTCTGCTTACTGAGGCAGCTTGTTCAGTCTCTCTGGGTCTGGGTTTCGTCTTTAAAAAAAAATTTTTTTTTAACATTTATTTATTTTTGAGTGACAGAGAGAGACAGTGTGATCATGGGAGGGGCAGAGAGAGAGGGAGACACAGAATCTGCAGCAGGCTCCAGGCTCTGAGCTGTCAGCACAGAGCCAGACGCGGGACTCGAACCCACGGACTGTGAGAAAATGACCTGAGCTGAAGTCCGAAGCTTAACCGACTGAACCCCTCCGGGCTTCCCTGGGTTTCCTCTTCTGTCAGAGCAGTGGCAGGTCCCCCCAGACTCTGCTATGCGTCACAGAGTGACATGCGGCATCCAGCACGGGCTGAGTGCCCAGTGACTGGTGCATGTTCCGGTTTAGAAGGGGCCGCCTCTGGCTCCCACTTTCGTGTCCACCTTGAAACCGGAAAAGGAACATTTTAGACAAATTAACAGGAATCCCTCTGTACCGAAAGGTGGGACTCAGTGTTCAAGAGTATCTCAGAGATCAGGGGCGCCTGGGCGGCTCAGTCGGTTGAGCGTCCGACTTCAGCTCAGGGCATGATCTCACGGTCCGTGGGTTCAAGCCCCACATCAGGCTCCATGCTGACAGCTCAGAACCTGGAACCTGCTTCCGATTCTGTGTCTCCCCCTCTCTCTGCCCCTCCCCTGCTTGTGCTCTGCTTCTCAAAAATAAATAAACATTAGGAGGAAAGAAAGCGGAAGCCCAGATCACGGCACCTTCTTGCGTACCTGTGCAAGCTACTTACGAGCTGACTATTTGGTAGTCTTAACAGACCAGGGCGCCTGTTGTCTATTCCCCCCCTTCGTTTCGGTAGACAAGTTTCGTGTATACGCCTCGCGATGGCTCAGCTCCAGGCACGCTTCGTCACTGACAGTGAGAAATACGCGGTAGGTGGTGTTCCCTTCTCAATTCCCGCAGCCTCTGAAATCGCTGACCGTAGTAACATCATCAATAAATTGCTGGAGACCAAACATGAGTTCCACCAACATGTGGAGTTTGATTTCCTTATCAAGGGCCAGGTTCTGCGAATGCCTTTGCCCAAACACACGGAACTGGAAAACATCTCATCAGAAGGGGGTTGTGGAGCTAGAGTGCGTGGGGGAGGACACAGCCACAGCGATGCTCGATCCACGGGGACTGGACCAGGTCAGTCGGAGGGGCAGAGGAATGGATCTTGCCTGGTTCTTATGGTAAGACTTCTAGGATCTGGTCCTTGGAAGGAAGGTCAATAATGACCATCGTGGGACACACAGATGTTGTAAAAGATGTGGCCCGGGTGAAAAAAAAGACAGTTTGTCTTGCCCGCTGTTGAGTGCCTCTAAGGATCAGACTATTCTCTTGTGGGAGAGGTCACGCTATAAGTTCATAGATAAATGTTGATAGCACAGGAAGTAAGTTTTGCAGTGGCTCCCGAGACAAGATGCTAAAGATCTGGTCTACAGTTCCTACAGATGAAGAAGATGAAAGGGAGGAATCCACAAATCGACCGAGAAAGAAACAGAAAACAGAGCAGTTGGGACCAACAAGGACTCCCATAGTGACCCTCTCCGGCCACAGGAAGCGGTTTCATCGGTTCTGTGGTCAGAGGCTGAAGAAATCTGCAGTGCATCTTGGGACCACACAATTAGAGTGTGGGATGTTGAGTCTGGCGGTCTTAAGTCAACCTTGACAGGAAATAGCGTGTTTAATTGTATCTCCTATTCTCCACTTTGTAAACATTTAGCATCTGGAAGCACAGATAGGCATATCAGGCTGTGGGATCAGGCTGTCCTTTGGTGTCGCTGTCCCTAACCTCACATACAGGTTGGGTCACATCATTAAAGTGGTCTCCTACCCACAAGCAGCAGCTGATTTTAGATAACCTTGTAAAGCTGTGGGATACAAGAAGTCGTACGGCTCCTCTCTATGACCCGGCTGATCATGAAGACAAAGTTCTGAGTGTAGACTGGACAGACACAGGGTTACTTCTGAGTGGAGGAGCAGGCAAGAAATTGTATCCTTGAAGATATCACCCACCACTTCTCATGATGGGGCTTGAAAGTGAACGATCGATTTGACTACAGAGATTGTGTCTGTCAGTGAAATTGACAGGGAATTCTCAGATTGCATCAATGACGTTTCAGAGAGCAGCCTCTTTACATTGATAGTTTCAGCCTTGATAATAGCTATCACTGTCTATTTATTTTTTATTTATTATAAAGTAGTTTGTGTTAAAATGTAAAACATGACCTGCCTTCTCAGCCATTGAAATTAAACTGAATTTTTTATTTCCTTTTAGGGGTGTTGGTTTGAATTAAGATTTGCTTTTGAAATGCTGTAAAAGCATATTTTACAAATAAAGTAATTGTCCAGATTTTTATTTCTGATGGGGAAACTTAAGTTTTCCTATGTTAGCTATTTAAAAAAAAATCTTAAGAAAACTAATAAATTCTAATGGAGAAAACATTTAAAAAAACCAAACATTAAAAAAAAAGAGAGAGTATCTCAGAGATCACTTGTCCAGGGCTCTCGAACCCCACTGCACCTTGGGATAACGGGGACAGCCCCGTGCAAAGTCCAGCAACCCTGCACCCCCACTCCACGTGCGTCGGAGCTTCCGGACAGGCCCCGGGAGTCGGCGCCTTCCCCACAGCCTTCTTAGAGGGAGCGAAGTCCTCACCTTTCTGGGGGACGCCCGTCTCTGAGGTCGCGGACTCAAAGCCCTCCCAATGCTATTGCACTTGACACACACATTTAAAGGCAGGTCTGCTGTGGGAATTAGACTTTATGTTGTCACTACTCCCTGAGAGAGAGATGCGGCCTCATCAGAAAGAAACCACAGCGCCAAAGTACTTACAAGGCACGTGAGCTTGAACCTTGGGCTGTGTGACCTGCCTTCACGTGCCCCTTGCATCTCCCCTGGGCACATTTCTCATGGACAGCTTTTCTCCCCAAATCCACCCAGTCCTCCTCAGTCCTGCTTCCTTATTCTCTCAGTACCACGGTTCTTCGCTTTGGGCCTCTCCACCTTGGCTGTGACCTCTGTTTATAGAGCCATCCCAGGAAGACGAAGAGAATATTCTGGAACACGCATGTAGGAGGCTTTCCCTCTGCTCAGCCACACCCAAGGTGGCACCTATGAGTCAGGGTTTGAGAGAAACAACAAAAAGTCCGTGTCCAAAAAAACCCAGCAAAGTGGCCACTTCTGATTCATCCACCTTCCCAATCCCGGACTGGGGGGTGGATCTGCCCTCCCAGACTTACCGACACACACGTGTGTGTGAGCCCACGCATGCACACATGCACACACATCCATTTGGAAACACTTACACACCCATATACTCACTCACACTCATATAATCCAACATACACTCACACACACTCTCTCTCTCTCTCTCTCTCTCTCTCTCTCTCTCTCTCTCTCTCTCAGGCGCTATGGTCATATTCTGTCTTCTCAGGCTGCTCCCTGGGAATATTGTCACTTGCTATTGTTTACTGAAGGGGCCCTCACTGCTCCCAGCATGCCCGAGCCCCTAAGTGAGACCCCTGCAAAACCCAGACCCCTAGCCCCAGACAATCTCTATTTTAGATTAAGAAGTTACAAGTTTGGGGGCGCCTGGGGGGCTCAGTCGGTTAAGCGCCCAACTTCAGCTCAGGCCATGATTTCATAGTTCATGGGTTTGAGCCCCACGTCGGGCTCTGTGCTGACAGTTAGGAGCCTGGAGCCTGCTTCGAGTTCTGTGTGTCCCTCTCTCTCTGCCCCTCCCTGGCTTACGCTCTTTCTCTCTCAAAAATAAATACACATTTAGAAAAAAACAACTCTGGCATTTATCTCAGTACCACTAAACTGACCAAAGAGGACAGACTCTAAAGTGGTCCCGTGACCCCACCTCTTGCTGTTTAGTCCTTAGTGCCATCCCTTCCTCTGGGTGTGGGCAGGGCCTGTCACTTGGCTTCTGTCTGATGGAGTGTGGCAAAGGTCATGGGTGTCACTGCCATGGTCACGTTAGGCTAGATAAGACTCTGTCTTACCAGCAGAAACTCCTTTGGCTGGCCTGGGGGAGTGAGCATCATGCTGAGAAACTCACATGAACATAGCTACTTGAGGAAGAACTGCAGGTGACCTTGGGCCTGGGGTGACCTTCAAGCACCCCCCGGCAGGGAGCGGCAGCCTTAGCCCTGCAGCCACCGGAAATGTGTGTGCTGGCCTGCGTGAGTCCACGTCAGACTCTTCCCAGGTGAGCCACGGAGGTTTACACCCTGATCGCGCCCTGGGGACCCCGAGCAGGTGACCCGGCTGGGCTGTCTGTGCCTGGACTTCCGACGCATAGAAACTGTCAGATAATGTGCGTTGTTTCAAGCAACATGCTTATCTGTCAACGGCAGATAACAGATACACCTCTGTATGTCAGCCTCCTCTTCTTTTCGTATATGAATCTTCATTCTGATAATTCAAAACCTGCCTTTCTAGAAGAGATGGAAAAGGCAAAAGTATAAAGAAGAAATAAAAAACATAGCTCATACTATCTCACGTTTCTTAAGTGCTTCCTACGTGCCTGGCATGGAGGACTCAGTTATTACTCATTAAGATTCACGAGATCCCATCCCCCGCGGTCGGAGCTGGTCGGAGCCGGTTGGAGCCGGGATAAACAGGACTTTCCCTTAGCCGGTGTTCTCTCCCAGGAATGTGGAAGTGAGAAGGTCAGTCAGTCATTTAACCACACCGGTAACCACACTTCCGTGTGGCCACTTTCACCACACCACGGGGATAAAGAGGCAGGAACGCTGGTTCGTGGAGGAGAAGGAAGGAGCAGACGCAGAGAAGCAGGAGCAAGAAAACCACCTGTCGGTGAGTCACCCGGCAGAAGGTGGCCGTGCAGAGGTCCAGAGGGCGCGTGGCCCTCAGGGGGGGACGGCGCAGCCCACCAAGGTCCCCTCTGGGAGCACATGACTTGGAGGAGCTCGGCAAGCACCCGAGAGAGAAAAGATCGAGCTTCCAGAAGCATCTTGCCCCTCAGAGGACACCATGCCAGAGGACAGCATCCTTTCCACCCTCCCCTCCCCCCATTCCATCCCCTTTAGAGGGGCGACTGAGGAGGAAGGATGATCGAGGTGGACAGACACTGGTCAGTCTACCGGAGACACGGCCAGCCCTGACTGGGAGGGGTTAGATCAGGCCAGACCGTTTAATGACTGAAAAGGGGACCGTTCAAACACCAGAGACATGGGGGGATGCACCGGCCATATGGTCCAGGAGGGGTGAGCCACATTGGCCACGAGGGTGGCCGCAGCCTTTCTGCTCTGCCCTGTGGCTTTGCCGCTGTCCTCTCTGGGGCCATTTCTCACCTCTTGAACCTGGGCCGGCTTTGTGACTTGCTGTAGCCAAGAGAACGTTCCAGAAGTGACATTGCACATGTTCTGGAGCCAAGTCCTTCCAAGTTCTGCCCCGACCCCTTGAAATACAAAGCCATCATGTTAGGAAGCCCAGGGCGGCCTCCGGGAGCAGGAGGGGCTGGTAGCAGTCCCGACCCCCAGACACATGAATGGGGCCAACAGGGACCACCCAGGGCCCATCAAGCCCCAAAGTCACAGGGTGACTGCAAGTACATGAACGCTGGGTGAGACCAGCCAAAGACCCATCCGCCAGGCCTGGCCCGGCGCGCCAGCCCACAGAGCTGTGCGCAGATGAGTTCTGGTTTTTCCAGCCTGTCCATTTTGCAGTGATCTGTGTACAGTGGAAAAGATGGCTCTGATGATGGAAGAAACATAATGTCCTTCCTGCCTCTTGCTTAACCACCTAACCACCTCACCTCATTTCACTGGCCAGTTGCGTTTGTGAAAGGCTGATCCCCACGGCAATGGAGGACAGGTCCTCTGTGTTTCTCCTGGGTAGTCTCAGGCGCCTAAGGACCTACCTGACGTCAAATGGATCATTCGAGTTTCTGGCCGGCTTCCCTGTCCCGCTCAGCCATGGTTGTCCAGGCATCTCCCCACGGGGCTCTTGGAAGCTCAGAAGCACCAGCCCCAGAGGACAGGAGAGGCCTGTGTCCTGACCGGGAAGACAAGTGAGATCTGCCCTCACCGCCTTGTTTGCTTCTGGAAACACAGCAGGCAGAGCCGGAAGAGGCGTCGGGGGAGGGCGGCTGTGGGGCCGAGAGCTCCCGATCAGACTGTTCCGCACGGACGGGGTGGGGGTGGGGGGCCTCTCATGAATGTGAGACTGCTGGGCGCCCAGGTTCTCTGGGTCCAATCCAGGTAGTCCTCCTGGGAGCACCCCACCTCCAAGCCTCGCCAGGTGGGTGCACCTCCATCTGGGTCTGGAGGCAGGGCGGGCGTGGGAGGGGTCCTTCAGCTAATTATGAACCTTGATCTGGTCCCCGACCCTCCGCCCCCTTAGTTGTGATCTGAATACCCCACCCCCCAAGGCTGCCGAACAGAAAGGGGGGTAAGAGCCGGGCTGTTTCCTCCGGCCCCGCAGTGGTTCCCAAGGCCCCTCTTGGGGTAGGGGCAGCCCAGGCGTCACAAGGACATCTGATGGCAGGGCCCTCGGATTCCATCTTTCCTTTCCTCCCACCCCTCTCAGTCCCGGGCAAGTGGGAGGGGGGACCTCTCTCCTTCTCCAGCTCTTGTTCTCACAGGTGCAGGACGAGGGGTCAGGGAGCAGAAGCTCTCAAGCCAGCTCCAGGGACCATGAGGGCCACGGACGGGCTTGTGCGGGTGTCCACGGTCCCTCTGAAAGGACATGCAAGCTATCGTGTCTCTGACACTTTTCCGAGGAAAGCTGGAAACATCCTAACAATGTGCTTGGTGGTCCACGGAAGGTGAGGGACCTCTGGTCTAGAGAATTCCCTGTCCCCTCCAACACCAGGATTCTTGCTCTTTCCGTACCCTCCCCAGGTGTGGT
Source organism: Mungos mungo (assembly GCA_004023785.1). Classification (NCBI taxonomy): domain Eukaryota; kingdom Metazoa; phylum Chordata; class Mammalia; order Carnivora; family Herpestidae; genus Mungos; species Mungos mungo. The sequence goes on from PISW01006579.1 coordinate 82,274, forward strand.
CCTCTGCGCTTCTCAGCCTGTATGGCTGGCTTCTCATCTAATAACGCGGGTGGAGAGCATCCTGAAGAACCCCAATAAAGACAGCACGTTACAGTAAGGCTGTTAAATTGGGAGAGATGTAAAGTATCTGAAACACACCAGACTTCAAACTCGGTCAGTGCATCGAGCAGTGCATTTAGTTTTAAGCATTCTGGCAACCAAGAGGGAAAAGTAGATTGCTGAATATTTATTAATTCTCCAGAATTTCTGCCTTGGCTGTACCACAACGTAGCCCAAAGCTTTCACTCTGAAAAGTTGGACTCTGGGCACCAGGCTCCCTAGCAGGGCAGACATTTTGAGATAGGCGGGCCTTCCAAAGGCTCTCCTTCCCCTTACCCAGTCCAACAAGCTTGTAGTCACGTGAAGGCATCAGGTCCCAGGAATCCAGATGACGAAACACGGCCCTGAGCTACTTCCTGGTGGCTGGAGGAGACAAGGCCCTCCCACCTGCAGTGGCCGAACCGTTCTGAATCTCAGCGTCCTTACCCATGAATGGGAAAGAGTCCCTCCCTATCAAAGTGGACTCTGGGGACTCACCAAGAGCCTAGGTCACAATAAGCACGTATTGCTTATTGTGTAGAGTACACAGAAACAACCGTGGGATGATAGCATCTGATAAAATGGCAAACAGCAGGTGTCCAGGCATTTAAAAAAGGACAGGCCTGTGGCGGGGCCTTCAGGACAGGCCCCCACAGGAGCCTCCATCTGGGCTTGAAGAGGAAGTGGGGGGGGGAGTCACTTCAAGATGGGAAAACCAAGGGAGGCGGAAAGGCCCGGGCACGGTCGGAGACAAGAGTAAGATCTGTCAGGGGGTAGGGGAGGGTTCATATCCAGGAAGTTTGGGGAATAAGTTTAGAAGGTTTGTTGGGGCCAATGGAAGAGGGCTCTGAATGAAAACCACATGTGTATTGAGTGCAGGTCGGGCATCAGGGAAGAGCTCAACCCAGAGCAGGAGGTGGACGCATCCACAACAGACATCAGACAAGGTGCCAACCCCTGCGGAGTCTGGATATCCCAATGGAAGATGCGTTTAAGTTATAGGAAATGGATGAAAGTTTAAGCAACAAGTTAAAGGAAGACCAGCCGGCCAGTTGTTGGATCTACTGCAAGGCAGGAGAAGCTGGAGACCAGACCTGCGAGGAGAAGATATCAAAGGTCTAGGTGGCCCCCAAGCCTGGACTTGTGTAGACAGCACAGTGAGGACCAAGAACAGCAGGGCGAGTGTGCATCAGGAGGTACCAATGTGTTATGGATTTGAGGCCCATCGTTGTGTGGGGAAGGATCCCCACGGCCCTGCCTACTCGGAGAGAGTGAGCCTCACCCTTCGAAACTCCGGCCCTCCTGGGAAGAAGCCGCAGCACAGTGGTGATCACTGAGGGCCCCGTACAGCCCTCCAGGGAGGCCTTGAGAGGAGAAATCCCAGCGAGAGAAAGGGGGCTCTGAGCTCAGCAGTAGCTGCCCTGCTGGGCTGGAGGAGAGCCCAGGGTCTGGCTTCTGGAGAGCCCGAAGGAGAATCCAATTTGCAATGCTCCTGATGATGTTACATAATGAGGTTACATAAGCCCATGCCACAAATCCATGTCCTGGCGTTGACCAAGCAAGCCCCTGCCCCTAGGGTGACCTAATCCTAGCCTGAAGCTCTGTCCCCTGTTGGGTGGTTGGGAAAAGTCTGTTTCCTAAAAGCTTTCCGGCAGGGCCTGACAGCCATGCCTTTTCCTGAGGACCCCCGGTGCCCCCTCCACCCCGGTGGCTGTGTCTCGACTCCGTAAGGCCACAGCACGTGCCGGCCTTTCCCCAGATAAAAAGCTCTCCAGAAAGGACAAGGGTGTCACCTATTTACAACAGAGCCATCGCCTCTGATTGCGAAGTATAAGAAATTCCAAAGATGAATAGGATTCTCCCAGGCTGAGCAGGGGGGACGCAGCTGGGGGGGGGGGGGATCACTTTTCTCCCAGATGGCGTCTGCCATACTGTGACCATGGGCTTAGTTCTATAAGCCACGGAAGATTCTTGAGTAACCGGGAGAAGAAAAAAGCTGTCGCTATTGGAGACCAGGCTGTCCTCTGACCTCACTCTGCATCCGGCCCCGCTTCAGTCTGCTCAGACTCTCCCTCAAGGTGCTGGCTGGAAGCCCTCCCCCAGCCCCCCACCCAACCCCTATCTGGCCCCCTACCAAACCCACTCACCCCTTGGGACAGCATCACCCCCATGTGGCTCCTCCACAAAGAAGGTCCAGAGCAGGCAGGTGCGTGCGCGTGCGCAGTTTACACGCACGGTTTACAGAAACACTGACCAAAACGGTCCTGTCTGATGGAAGATTGCTCCGTTCTCTGTTGCTCCTACAGTCACCTAAAAGTCAGCTGTGCTTTTTTGTTTGTTTGTGGTCATGTCAAAGCTATTTTACTGTTATTGAAGTAAGAACATATAAATTTAAAAATCACTTGTAGAATAAAGAAACACAGAGCCAACGTATTATCATTTAGCTTCTCTGAGTGCATTTATACATCTGCAAACGTTTCCAGCCCATCACAGTGGAAGTGCAAGAGCTCGGGGGCTTGCGAGCCACTGGGGAGCCCAGGTCCACGGCTGCCAGCGCCCGATCAGAACCGAGCCACCGCGGCCCTTCCCTGATGGACCGAGCCGGCCCGCCCCACCACAGTCTTCGCCCAACGCCAGGACCCTGCATTTCCGTCTCTCCTCCTGCAGCTGTGACACGGTCTCTCAGTGAAGTTCTGTGTTCTGAGTTGAAACGTGTCCCCTAAAGAGATATGCTGATATGCCTAACCCTCTGTCCTTGCAAAAGTGACCTTATTTGGAAATGGGGTCTTTGAAGATGTCATCAAGTTAAAATGAGGTCATCAGGATGGGCTAATCTGACTGGATCCTTATAAGAAGAGACACAGCGACAGACACAGAAGAGCACGTGAGGAGGAGGAAGAGGAGGAGGAGGAGGAGGAGGAGGAGGAGGTGGAAGAGGAAGAGGAGGAGGAGAGGGAGGAGAAGATTGGAGTACAAGTTAAAATAACAAAGAGTTTCCAGTAGCAAATGAGTTTGTTTGGGAATAGCACAGGAACTGCAACTTGGAACACACAAAGAATGACGAACCACAGGCAAGTTGGGAGAGCAAAGGAGGGGACTGTCCTTTTACACAGCAGAGGAAGAATTGAGAAGGGGGTGTTTTGAACAAAAAGTTTATTGGGGGAAAATGGGAGTTCAGCTGGTGGCAGCCTCTCATTGGCTGCAGCTGATTGAAGTGGTGACCTCTCATTGGCTGTAGCTGATTGAAGTGGTGACCTCTCATTGGCTGCAGCTGATTAAATGGTGACCTCTCATTGGCTGCAGCTGATTGAAGTGGTGATGACCTCTCATTGGCTGCAAGTGAGGGCAGCTCCATGGTTGCCAGGCAGAGAGGAAATCTTCCTTCTTCCTGCTGCTCTATGTAAGCTCCCATGTGTGGTAGTGGCACGAAAGCCATCCTATCATGGCTTTCCACCTCCATTTTTAAAAAGTGTTCTAGGGGGGCCTGGGTGGCTCAGTCGGTTGAGCATCCGGCTTCGATTCAGGTCATGATCTTGTAAGGATGTGGGGTCTGATCCGGCCCTCACCACCGGGCTGTCCCAGCCTTCCCGGAGCCGGTCGCGGCGCACCTGCACCTCCGTGGTGGAAATGCGCCTGGCGGCCGTGGGGGGGGGCGTTCCCCCGCCAGCCGCAGGTCCGATCCAGCCTTCCCTTTTACTTAAAGGGGAAGGCGCCGGCTTCTCCTGAAAGGGCGCGCATTAAGGAGGGACAACTCCTGCGGCGTCCAATCGGGGGAGGCCGGCCTATACCTTTGACCTTTCTAGAGGCGGGCCTAGTCACCCCCCATGTGGGGCATCCTGGGCCCACTCTGATTGGTCAGGGCTCTGGATGGTGTGATTGACTCCCACAACTGCCAGTATTGATGGGGGGTAGGGATTGGATCACTGTATTTCCTGCAACTCCCCCTCCCAAAGACATAAAAGGCCCTGCCCTGTCTTTGTTCGGAGCTCTCTCCACGTGGTCAGTGGGTTGGCTGGGGACTGTGAGCCCGAACTTAAGCTTGTAATAAAGGCCCTTTGCTTTTGCAGGCGTGACTCGGTCTCCCTAGCGGTCTCTGGTGTTTGTTTTGGGGTGATTTGGGGTGATTTTAAAAACTTGGGCACAGCAATCTCACGGTTTGTGGGTTTGACCCCCGCATTGGCTCTGTGCTGACAGCTCAGAGCCTGGAGCCTGCTTCAGATTCTGCGTCTCCCTCTCTCTCTCTGCCCCTCTCCTGCATGCTCACTGGCTCTCGCATGCAGGGAAGGGGCAGAGAGAGAGAGGGAGACAGAGGCTCCGAACGAAGCAGGCTCTGCACTGAGAGTAGAGTGCCCGATGCGGGGCTGGAACTCACCAACTGTGAGATCACTACCAGAGTCTAAGTTGGATGCTTAACTGACTGCACCACCCAGACGCCCCCAACTCCATTTTGAATATTATTTTTATTCATTTTCACAAAGTCAAGGAACTAGTCAGGATTGCCAGCAACACTGGACTCTGGGAGAGAGGCCTGAAACACATTCTCCCTCCAAAACTTCAAAGGGGCGTGACCCTGACCTTGAACTTCTACCCTACTCAAAAAGTCTCCTTTTTTAAAAAAGCACAGGCTCTGGAACCAAACCACTGGGGTGCTTTCATCATGCATTGCTGTGTAATTGTGTGCAAATTACTTAGACTCTCTGAGCCTTATTTTACTCATCGGAAAAACCAAGCCAAGGACAGCGATGCTCACTCATCGGGGGGTATGGAGAAAAGGAGAGCAGCACTTTCGAAACCCTTAATCTGCAGAGTACTTAGCACAAAGTAAGCATTCAGGATAATTTAGTTTGTGACTCTTGTTATTCCCAGCATCTAACAGTGCTAGACGCATGGCAGGTACTCAATGCTTGTTTGTTGAATGAATGAATGAATGAATGACCTCGTTCAAATAACTTAATTGCTCTGTGCCTCAGCTTTGTCATCCGTAAAGTGGGGATAATAATGGTAGTTATTATGAAGACTGGCCGTGGTAGGTAAATATGAGCCGCCATTATTACTACCGGTAGTAATGGCCAGCCCTTCTCATACTGCCTGCCCCGTCCCTTGTCCCTTGGTAGTTTCTTTGGAGCGGCTGACACCGGGAGGCTGGGTGCGGCAGCCGGCTCTGAGGTGCTGGGGAAGGAAAGAGTCCTGACTATTCCATGCCTCACCGGCGGAGGAACCGGAGACGTGTGTTTGCTCTGCAAGCACCGAGCTGGCCGACCCGTTCTCGCAAACTCAGCGTCCGGAGTCTCTGACTTCCGGCGGCACCGCGCCCCTGCACAGTTCAGCGCGTGATTGCCCGCCGTCTTGCATTGTTCTGGATTCTCCCACTTCTTGGTCTGCTCCAGTCCTAGCATTCTTCAAGACTCACTCAGGACCCTCCTCCTTACCAAGCCATCCCCGACGGCTCTGGCCCGAAGCCTTGCCTTGTCTGGACTCTTCCCGAGCCCATGATTGGGCCATGCTACCGCACGGGATAGTCTGGGTGACTCGTCAAACTCAAGCTTTCTCTCCCTAAGGCTTAGGTTTATGAGCCTAGATCTTGGCTTTTGTTTCTTGGGAGAATGCAGGACCCCTCGTGCTGGTCTTATATATGGATTCATTTTTTAAAAATTTTTAAATGTTGAATTATATTAGGGAGAGAGAGAGAGAGACAGGGCATGAGCAGGGGAAGGGCAGAGAGAGACGGAGAGAATCTTAAACAAGTGCCACGCTCCACACAGAGCCTGATGCGGGGCTCCATCCCATGACCCTGGGATCGTGACCTGAGCCGAAATCAAGAGTCAGAGGCTCAACCGACTGAGCCCCCCAGGGGCCCCAAAACTCAGCCAGTCTTAATGGGTGGAAGATTAAAATGCCGGAGTGTCCCTGCCTGCTGCGTTGACCAAGCCTGGGGGCACATAGCGTCTTTCTGACTCGAGATTCACAGGGATGTCCTGTAGGTCACTCTGACCAGCAGTTCTAGTCCAGCCTCACCGATGGAGAGGGGAAGAAACAGAAGTCCAGCCACACAGATGTCTCTATGTCTTACTAACATGTGATAGGCAGACTTCAGTCAAGCCTGGATTAAGTATCTCATAAATTTACCCACTTCATTTTGTTCCTTTCATTGCTGCCAAACCCCTCCTTATCACTAAGTTAGTTTCCCAAGCATGGTGTCTGAAAACAGGACAGTCTCCGCATCTGAATATGTTCCCATACGAAGTACACTGGCCGTGTGTTTATCTAAAACACGAGGCTGGCTCCTCACTGACCCTCTCCCCTCCTGCTCAAAGTGCAAAGCAGCAACAACACAGGAATGGAGTGCGTGGGTGTGCTGGGTGCCTCCTCATTGGCGTTCATGCTGGAAGGAGCGGTGGAGCCGGTGGCGATGGCCGCGAAGTCCCAAGCAGGCAAGATGCACTGTCTTCTGTTCACTACTGCGCTCTGACACAGGTGGCCACTCAGCCCTTCATCTTTCTCTGCCTTCTCCAGTGCTGTGGTCACCACCAGAATGGCCACGGGGCTGGGTTCCACCTAAGATCCCCTAGCTGGATCAGCTGGAAGTGAGGAGATTGGGATCGGAGGGAGGCGGGAGCCTGGGAAAAGGGCCTAGAGGAGGGGGAAGTGTTTGTCAATCAGGACTGAGTCCCTTGCTCGTATGTGTACGGATCACCTAAGTGGTGGTGGGCACCCCAAAGCCTGGAACATGATAGCAATAAGATAGCTGTCCCCAGCCCATCCATTTGAGAAGGGGCAGAGGTAGGATCTGGAGGCCTGAGGACTCAAAGTCTGGGCCATGAGGGAAGACCAGGTGGATGCCTGGTGGCATTTAGGTCTCCATGGTGTTTGTCATCTCTGTGAACTATTACAGTTCAGGGAAACTTGCTGGATCTTCATCGCTTTGGTGGTAAGTGAATTTGGACCCCATCTCCCTCACATGCGGGAACTCGGATCTGTGGGCTCGAAGAGTTTCCTGACCTGTTGGCACCTACAGGGATGTGGAGCTCAGTCTCCCAGCTACCAGGGCAGTGGGCGGGGCTCTAGAGCCCTTCCCCCTCCCCCCCAGCTACCCAGCAGCCATGCACTGCCCTCTCACTGACCTTATTTACATGGGCCATCACATAAAAAATATTGGGACAGAGTTTCCATTTGGGATGAAAAGGTTCTGGAAATAGCAGTGATGTTTACATAACTTTGTGCATGTATTTAATGCTACTGAAGTGTCTACTTTAAAATGGTTAAAAACGGTTAGGTTTCATGTAATGGTAAATTTCATGGAGCGGTGGGGGTTTGGAGCAGAGGGAGGGTCGCCAGCTGTGAGAAAGCAGGATCTGAGGACCCCACGGGGCTTCGAGGGGGGAGGGGGAGGGGTGGAGGGGAGGGGCGTGTGGGAAGAAGGCTGGTGGGAGCCTTCCTCTCCCTGTCCTCTCTCTCCCCTCCCCGAAATCTGACCCTCACCTCTACTCAGCTCTGTGTTCCAGCCCCCCATCTTCCAGGCTGTTCTCTCTGGTCTTTAGACCCACGGAGCCATTCAGCACTTATGTCACATTCCTTTGTCATTCATCTGTCATGTCTAACCTCACCATGGTTCCTGATGGACACGTGGCTGGTGAAAGCCCTCCATGTTTGTGTGTGGCTGGTTGGTACTGGGGGCAAAGACAGGGTGCTCTATACCCACTGGCTACCATCGATCTTGGTTTGGAATGAGATAGGGGAAAATAAAGAAATTTCAGTTACTTAATAAAACATTTTGCTCTCTATCTAGAAATAGTACATTTGTGCTATTTTTCACGTACTAGGAAATTCTAAGGTAAAAAGGTTGATGCTTTACTGAGAGTCATACCTGGGCTGGCTCACACCGGGGGTGGCCTGGGGGGTATATATCGGTTTTGGTGGGACCGCCACTGTTTGAATCTGAACTCCTCCCTGGGGAATAGCCATCAGGAACCTCCATCCTTCATTGCAGACACATTGCATTTTTTAGCACCATCTTCTCTTTTGATCACCACCGGGCATGACCCTAAATGACTCAACTATTTGCAAACAAACTCGAAGGACAAAAATACACCTTGTCAAGATGATTCGAGAATGAGAAGTCCTGGAAATGTTTGGCACATGGTGGATCTCGCCAAGTATGCTGCAGGATCTAAAAGCTGTTCTTACACAAGAATTCTGGAATGTTTAGAGGGATATAAACATTGGTATAACTGACATAAATGTCTCTTTCATGTGTTTGATTTTAAAAGTCTCTGAGATGACTTTTTTGGCGGGAATCCCGAGTTCAGTGCCTAAGAGGCCTGGTAAGCAACTCGAGAGCGAAGCCAATAGGCGTGCTGGGGGCCCGGGACGCTGCGTCCCTCTCTGTATGTCTGAAGAGGCCATCTGGCGCTCAGTCCTGGCCGCTGGTCACCGGATCTTCCAACCTTTCACAAGAGAACCTGGAAGTCCAGAGTTTCATGTGAAATTTCCAAGCATTTAAAATACCGCTGGGACCAAATTCAGTGGTTCCTCTTTATGGCCACACTGCCACCACAGTCACCTGTTATCACCTACTCATTCTTGGCCACAGAAGTTGAACTCACGGCATTCAGACCCTCCCCCGCCCTGTGTCCTCCCTCCTTGGCCTTAAAGTCAAAGAGGCCTTCTAGCTGACCTCAGTCATTTACCTGCACCTTGGTCTCATTTTCTTCTACCTTCCATGGGACTGTGCATTTGTGACTCACCATTGCAAGGGGAATTCTGTCCCAACTGCCCCCAAAGCTGGATGCCAACCCATCTCCTTGCTGCAAAATCCAGAGGGTTTGGAAGTTCTTATTACTGATCTCTCGGCAACCGTCAGCTGCCGACTTCTTCCTCTATCCTGAAACATTGCCTTTCCTCAGCTCCGCTGGGCCCTCTTGGGTTTTCCTTTCCACTCTCTGGCACTGCACACTCCCGATCTTTCCAGGCTTCTCCACACACCGTCCCCTAAACATCGGTGTCCCCAGGGTATGGTGCCAGGTTCTCTCTTTGCCCCCTCCACTCCCACTTCTTGCAGCTCATCCCCTGCCCCCTGGCTTCAGAAACGTGTCGCTGGGCCTCAGGCCTCTCTCCAGCCCAGACCCCCCGCAGAGCTCTGCGCCCACCTGGCCACGCTCTGGTTCCACCAACTCTGCAGATTGAAGACGGCTCCCCTAGTACAAAACTGTTCCTCCCCCTGGGTCGCCCGTCTCGGGGGAACACCAGGGTGTTAGTCATCAAACAGAAGCCAGGCCAGTATCTCCGCCCTCCATCTCCCTCCTCTCCACGCTGGTCAGCACGCCCGGTACCCGCTGCCTGGTAACTGTCTCTCCGGTCTTTTACCTCTCTCCTCCCTTCTGACACAGCATGGGCCACAGTCACCACCACCTGTCATTTGGATTGCTAACGTGCAGGTCTCCAGTCTGGTCCCCTCCAGCCAGTCCATCCTCTCCGGGCAGCCAGCCGTGTTTCTAAAATGCATCCATGTAAATGTCATCCTGTTCCTGCTCTGCCCAGACCCTTCCACGGTTCCCACTGCCCCCGGATAAGGCCTGAACTCCCTCATCTGTGCTCAAGGCTTTCCTAGTCTATGCATCCTCTCTTTCTCAGGCCTCTCCTTCGATGCTCGTTCTGCACTCCGGCCGCGCCGGGCTTCGGATCTCTGCACACACGGTTCTCTCCAACCTCCACCTTCATCTGGCGACTCAGGCACGTTTTTCAGGCCTCACGTTAGAGGTGTTCTCATCTTGCAAACCTCCCTTGACCTTTGCTAGACTGTGGACCTTTCCAAGCATTTTTGGATGCCCTCATCACATGTCCCAATGCCCTCTGGGCTCACCCTAGCCTAGAATTTCTTCCGTTTCCTGCAAGCCTGTCTTGCTTATATTGTTTCCCAGCGCCCAGTGTAGTAGGCACCCAGTAACTATTCGCCAGGATGGTTTTTGGTGATGGAAATCGCCTCAGCCGTCATCAACACCAGTGATCTCGTGGTAACGAGAAAGCAGAAGCAGCCCGGGAAGGTGAATGCTCTGCTCCAAATCCTGCGAGCGGCACAGGAGGGGTCAGACCCAAGCCGGCACCGTGTCCTGCGTGTCCCCATCATCCTCCCCTCCCCCTCCTTCCCTGCCAGCCAGCCAGCCCAGCTGGCCAAGCACAGCTACGGAGACTGCGGATCCAGCATCCATCACAGACAGAATTCAGGGGACATGGTGATGGCAAAGGAACCTTCATCTGCGGTTGCTGCCCCCTCAACCCCCGCCGTGAGAAATTGATGCTGATGTCTCTCCCGTCAAATGTCTGAGCAAGAAGCCGGGAGCAGGTTAGTGGTTCAGCAGTGAGCGATACTGTATTTTCATTTGGGACAGCCCATTGCCAGCACCTGGCTACATCCAGCTCACCCAGGATGGGAAGGGGGGGGTGTCTGTGGGAGGAGGAAGAGGGGACGATGGAGAGAACAGTCAGGGGTCCCACCCCGAGCTCATTTAACAGCCCCGGATCCTTCTGGTTTTAATTTTAATGACACTTTAAGGACACAAATAACCATTCTTTCGCCCACTCCCAGGCTCCTGACCCAGTCACCTCTTAGCCGTGTGTGTGCGCGCGTGTGTGCAGGGGGATGTCCAAGAAATGTCTGCTTTCTGATGGGCTCTCCCGGTGGGCGTCTTCCCAGGACTCAGGCCTGAACTGTTCCCGGCAAGGCTTCATTCTTAGCATTGTCCCTGTCACAGAGTGTCCAAGCCGGTTACCCGTGCCCCACTTCTCTCGGGCAAGGTAAAGAGGGAAGAACAGCCGTCGGGGGCGCACGCAGGACGCCGCGCTCACTGCCCAGATCTCCGGCGTGCGTCTCTCCCCCCAGCGAGCCAAGGAAGGGTCCCCACGAGAGCCAGGCTCAGAAGAAGAGCGGGGGCGCGGCCACCTCTGGGGGAGCGGGCCAGGCTGGGGCCGAGAGGTCGGCGTCGGGGGCCGGGTGGGCGGCCTCGCCGTGGATGCGCTGGTGGCGCACCAGGTGGGTCTTGCGGCTGAAGCTCTTGCCGCACTGCGGGCAGGAGAAGGGGCGGGAGCCCGTGTGGATGGCCTGGTGGCGCACCAGGTTGGTCTTGGAGCTGAAGCTGCGGGCGCAGACGGCGCAGGCGTGGGGCCGGCTGCCCGTGTGCACCGCCTGGTGGCGGCCCAGGTGCGACTTGCGGCTGAAGCGGCGGCCGCACTGCGCGCAGGCGAAAGGCCTGGCGCCGCTGTGCGCTCTCGAGTGCGCGACCATGTTGGGCCTCGAGCTGAAGCGGCGGCCGCACTGCGGGCAGGCGAAGGGCCGCTCGCCCGTGTGCACCCGCTGGTGCCGCGCCAGGTGCTGCCCGTGGGCGAAGCCGCGCCCGCAGTCCTGGCAGGAGAAGGCCCGCTCGCCCGCCGGAGCGCCCGGGGCCGCCGCCGGGCCTCCGGGCGCGCAGGCCGACGGCTCGGCGGCGGCGGGGTCCCCGGTCGTGCCCAGGGCGCACTCGCCGCAGCCGAAGGGGCGCCCCTCGCTGCGGTGCAGACGCTGGTGCGTGGCGAGGTTCTTCTTCCAGCCGAAGCTCAGGCCGCAGTCGGAGCAGGAGAAAGGCTTGGGTCCGGGCGGGGACGGGGTGGGCGACGGCGCGGGGGACCCCGGCGAGGCGGGCGCGTCGGGCGAGGCCGGGGCGCGGCCGGCCGCCTCGTGCACCCTCTGATGCCGCACCAGGTGCTGCTTGTGCGTGAAGCTGCGCGAGCACTGCGCGCACTGGTAGGGCCGCTCGCCGGTGTGGATGCGCTGGTGGCGGATCAGGTGCGTCTTCTTGCGGAAGCGCTTCTCGCACTCGGGGCAGGGGTAGGGCCGCTCGCCCGTGTGCGTCTTCTGGTGCGAGCCCAGGTGGATCTTCTGGCTGAAGCGCTTGCCGCACTCGGCGCACGGGTAGGGCCGCTCGCCGGTGTGCGTGCGCAGGTGGCGGGTCAGGTGCGCCTTCTTGCTGAAGCGCTTGTCGCACTCGGAGCAGGGGAAGGGCCGCTCGCCGCGGTGGCTGCGCTGGTGCAGCAGCATGTGCGCGCGCTGCGCGAAGCTGCGGCCGCAGTCCGGGCAGGCGCAGGGGCCCTCGCCGCGGTGCAGCCTCTGGTGCAGCCGCAGGGTCAGCTGGTCCCGGAACCGCCGCTCGCACTCCCCGCAGCCGTAGGGCTTCTCCGAGGTCGGGGCCCACCCGACCAGCGCCAGTCCCCCCAGCGTCCCGGGGGTCCCCGGCTCCAGCTTGTACGCGGCGGCCAGAGGCCCCAAGTCCGTCGCGGGGAAAGGGCCGGGGAGCAACGAGAGATGCTGGGGCCATTCGACCTCTTCTTCCGCCTCCTGATCCTCCTCCTCCACCTTCACCTTCCGAATCATCCACTCATCCCCTGGAAGTCAAAACGAGACGAGCCAATGAAGCCCCGTTTTATTTATGCAACGTTTTTTTTGGGGGGGGGGTCCAATACGACCACCACTTCCGGAGCCCCTGCTTTCTGGCTTCTGTTTTCTCCACTCTACTGGAAGGTTCTGGGGAGGACCACAGCCGGAGATCACCGCTCAGTCCTCCTCCTTGCTTCCCTGTAGCCAGGGACGCTGGGGAGGGCCCCCCACCCCGTCCCGGGGGCTTTCTCCTAGGCCTCCGCGTGGAGAAGGCACTGCTTACTCTCGTGGCCCCTGAATATAAACGTTGCTCCAAGCTCAGTCCTCAGGCTTTACTCGCGGGTCATCTGCTTGCATTGGCTGCCCCAGACCTTCCAATCCTTTCTAGAACTATAGTCTCCCATCAGCTGAGCAGCCCCAGCCGGCTTTTGGGGTCCTGCAAATTGGCTGCAGCTTTACAGGCTCATCACCACACAGCTGACCTTCTCAGACCCGGCTCCCCACCCCCAGGTGTAGGAAGAAGAGGATGGGAAACCAGTAAACAGCGCCAACCTCTGGAGAAGCCGGGAGGGCCCTCTGGGGGAGCAGGTCTGAGGATCCCACTGGAGCATTGCCTCTCCCGGGCACTGCAGTGGTCCAGCCAAGAGAAAGGGGCTCAGGGCCCAGACTGGGAGTGTCTCCTTGGGTTCTCTGCCACCAGTCAGCAGTGTGACCTTGCTTCACTTAGCTCTGTTACCTCTTTGAGCTAAGTGTATTCGTTTGCTTAGGTGTAAGGGTCCTATTAGTTCAGGGTTCCTAAACATGGTGCCACATCCTAGTCTCCTGGGGACTTTGACAAGACACGTCTATGGGAGCAGTATCTGTTCTCTTTCTTTAAAGCCCTCAAAGTGGTGGGGGGGGGGGCGTGCCTGGGGGGCTCAGTCAGTTAAGTGTCCGACTTCTGCTCAGGTCATGATCTCACAGTTCGTGGGATGGAGCCCTGCGTGGGGATCTGTGCTGACAGGTCAGAGCCCCAAATCTGCTTTGGATTCTGGGTCTCCCTCTGTCTCTGCCCCTCCCCCACTCACGTGTTCTCTCAAATATAAATAAATACATATTTAAAAAAATAATAAAGGGGCGCCTGGGTGGCTCTGTTGGTTGAGCATCTGACTTCGGCTCGGGTCATGATCTCACAGTTCGTGGGTTCGAGCCCTGCGTTGGGCTCCGTGCTGACTGCTCTGAGCCTGGAGCCTGCTTCCAATTCTGTGTGTCCCTCTCTCTCTGCCCCTCCCATGCTCATGATCTGTCTCTCTTTGTCTCTCAAAAATAAATAAATGTTAAAAAAATTTTTTTAATAATAAAAAAAAATAAAGCTCCCTAAGTGATTCTTGTTTAGGAACCATTGAACCAGATGATCTGAGTTCCTGTCTGGCTCCAAGGACTGTAACAGCCTGAGCGCCGGTTACATTGCCCATGAACTGCCACAATTAGATTACTTCCAGTGTCTTTCACGGACCCATCAGTTCCAAACAACTATTTATCCTACTGTGATATTGCTTTCGTTTTCATTATGCCACTCTTCTACTCAAGAACCATCGAGAGCTCCCTATTGTTTACAGGATAAAGTAAGTTCTAGCTGATTCTGAGGTTCACCGCACCCGCCACCCCCCTGCCTCGTTCAACTTTCTCACTACCCCCACGCATAAGCCCTCCCCTTTAGCCAGCCAGGTCTGCTCTAACCCCAGCCACACGTCCCCTTTCCTCTGTTAAAGTCTCTTCTCAGCCTAGAATGTTTTCCCATCCTCTACCCCACCCCCATCAGAGCTGAAGTCTACAAGTCCCTCAAAATGTAGCACAAATCAACAAAATCTCTGACAAACCAATGCATGACGATCTCTTACATAAACACCCACAGCGCTGACTGTTAACACTGTTACGCTTACTTGTGATGTGGCTTTATTGTTATTTCTTCCTTGAATCCTTTATTTTAGTTCATGTTAATGTCATCTCAACTAGAGTTTAGTTTCCGAAAGGCAGACATCTTGTGTTCCATGTCTTTACGTGTCTAATAAAAATGAGGACTGCCACCATTTATCGAGTGCCAACTCTAGATGACACACTGTCCATACACTGTCACAAAACTTCACGGTGGCCGTGAAGTTGCTCTTTTTTCCCTGCTTACAAGCACCTGCTGGAGAAGGAGCAGCCTGTGGAAGATCACTGGGCAGGAAACGCGGAGCAAAAATTCAAACCAGGTCTGTGTCAGCCTGGAGGCAATCTCCTTCCCTTCTACACCTAGCAGGCACTAGAGAACCCCCTGGACTAAATGACCCCATTCAGTTTGGTGGTGGTGGCAGGGTGCGATGACGCCATTGTGGAGAGAGGACCAGCTGTGTGATCGCCCTGGGTGGGGGGGGGCATGAGTCCGGGACCACATATGTAGGTGCTGCGGAGGTCAGTGGCGATTTGGGGCAGGGAGCTTGTCTGGGGGAAGGCAATGAAAAGGAAAGTCTCCCAGTGAATGGTGATGCAAGTTCAGCAACAAGTATGCCCTTAGGGGGAGGTAGGAGGGGAAGATAAGACTTCTGGAGGAGGTTGATGGGAGGGAGGGTCGGTGTCTCTGGATGACCAGCCTCGCTGATTCCTGGTCTGTGGAATTCTCTCTGGGGGCTTGCAGCTCTCCCGCAGAAAGGTGCCCGGGACTGGGTCGTCTTAGGTCGGAAGGGGCCGGAGTGGCCGCACAGACCAGCCTGGGGGTTTCCAAGGCCCCTGTCCCCTCTGCCTGGGCCCCTGGCGGGCTCGGGAGCCGGGGGACTCACCTGGACAGGAGCTGGGGGGCTCAGCCTTCTGGTCTCCTCTGCAGGGGTCTTCAGCTTCGTCAACCTGGGCACCTTCCTCTGGTCTCGGGGCCTCGTGCCCTGGCAGAGAACAGGCCACCCTCAAGGACTCCAGAGACATCACAGATGGACAGACATCCCCATTGGTGCTATCGAGCAGGGGCTTTTGAAACCCTAGTCCCAGCCCTACTGGCAGGATCCTGTCCCGCGATCCTGGGAATGCAGGGACTGAATTTCCTAGCCGCCCCTGGGGGCAGCCTCCTGCTCCTTCAAGCAGGGCAGCCGCAAAGGCTGTGCGGGTTGGGGTTGCAAGAGCCTCCTCGCAAGAGCTGCTGCAGCTTTTGAGCAGCTTCTGGAATATGTGTTCGAGGCAGGGGAAGCAAGTCAAGGTCTCTACCCTGAGGCTTACAGGACACTCTTAGGAGAGGCGCTGCAGACCCACCAGATGGATCTGAGTTCCGGGCAGATCACTGCAGAAGATCAGAATGTCAAGAAGCCGGATGCATGCCTGCTTTAGGCGTCTTCTCCCAGGAGCTGCTCAGCCGCCTCCCTCACCTCTTCCAAATCTTGCTCAAATCTTGACTTCCCAAGGGGAGCCTTCTCTCACACTCACCGTTTAATCCTGCAGCCTGCCCCACCCCCACCTCAGGCTTCCTCCCTGCCCCTCCCCAGCACATTTCCCCTTCTGACACAGGTTATGAGTACACTTATTTTTATATTTGTTTGCTAACTGTCTGCCCTCACTAGGATAAGCTCCCGGAAGGCAGGGATCTTTGTCTGTTGTCACCAAGATATTCCAAATACCGAGAGTAACACCCTGGCATTTGAAGAAGGAAAGATGGATTCTACCCTGGCCACTGTTTCATGGTCCCCCACCTACTTACCTGAGCATGTGCCCAGCACGCTGTCTTCCCTGGGAGGGGACATCTCCTCCTGGGTATCATGGGACCCTTCCCCAGGCTCACTTTGGGGGGCCATCTCCGGCTGTCCCACAGAGAACCCTGTTACAGGTGGAAGGATGGGACAAAGTAAAGCCTCCAGGACAGAACAGGAGACAAAGGGAGGGGCTCTTCCCCTTCCCAAAAAAGCCAAGGGGTGTTTCCAACTTGCCTGGGAAGGAAGGGTCTCTAGCTGGCATGACAGGGGACAGCCAGGCTCTCCAGCAGCCTGGGCAGGTATCAACCTCAGCCCCTTAGCATTGAGTCAAGGGCAGGTGAAGGAAGAGACAGAATAGGTCTAAATGTCTGCGCTCTGTGAGGGTGCATGTGCGCATGCAGTCCCGCACAACCTCCACAGGGCCAGGCGTGCACATACACCCCGATAAGGGTCGCCTGGGCGGTCCCATTGGCTAAAGCGGCCAACTTTGGCTCAGGTCATGATCTCACAGCTCATGAGTTCAAGCCCCGCGTCGGGCTCTGTGCTGACAGCTCAGAGCCTGGAGCCTGCTTCGGATTCTGTGTCTCCCTCTGTCTCTCTCTGTCCCCTACCGCTTTTGCACTCTGTCTCTCTCGAAAATAAGTAAATGTTAACAAATATACCCTGATGAAACCGAAAAGGAGGCAGCCCTAAAGGCCCCCACTGGTCCCTGGGGTCTCGGGGTTGCAGTCCCAACTGCAGGGAAGCAGTGGGCCTAGGATGCCCCTGAATCCTACCTCCCACCACCCACCTTCCCCGAACACGGCTGGCTCACCCAGGGAGCTGAGGGCCTCAAAGGTCTCTCTCATGGCAACCCAGGGTAGCTGCTCCTGGGGGATCAGGCCACGGACCCTAAGGAGAGAGCACATCCTTGTTCACATTCTTCTCCAGACAGCTTCCACCTGGGCTCTGGCTCTGCCCAGCCTCCCCCCATCAGCTAGCCCCAGGAGCTCCAAAGGTGATGTCCCCAGGTACTGGTAAAGGGGAAAGAAAGCAAAGAGATCTTCGAAGGCCAAGGAGAAGGCCTTGAAGCCACTTCTGCAAGCTCTGGTCGGCTCTGGAGAAATCAGCTGCACCCCCACCCTCACCTGGCAGGTCTCGGAACCAGGCCCAGCCCTCCAGGGCTCCCCACCCCCCAGTGCCCTTGCCTGGGGACGTCAGGAATCAATGGATTCTCTGGGGAGAGGGTGGAGAGTGGAAGACCAGGGTGGGGAGCCGGGAACTTCATCTCCAGGGCCCTCCAGCTGTCACTGCAGGAGCTGGTGAAATAGGAGCCAGCCGGGGGGTGGGGAGTGGGGGGCGGAGGTGAGTGTCACTATTGGGCAACTGGTGGGGCCGGCCCTCAGAGGAGGGTCTCTGCAGAAGGCAGGAAATGGCTCTTGCTTCCTCCCCCCAAAACCCTACCTCAAAACCACCGCCCTGCGCCTCAGGGCTTCCCCTGGCAGGGACACCCCGCCCCCGAGCCCCTACAATGCTCCTCCTCCAGCGGGTTCCCTGCCCCTCCCCCAGCAGACTACCCTCCCCCACCCACCCCCATTTCTGGCAGCCTTCCCTCTGCCCCTCCCTTCTCCTGCTCCCTCTGCCTTCCGCCCTCTCTCCCCACCGAAGCTGGCTGGCTCCCCGGATCCGCCCCCTGCC